>PNEQ01078737.1:0-39989 GCA_003012365.1 Medauroidea extradentata
TCTACTTCCTTGACTACAAGACAATACACAGTATGGTTCATAATTAACATTATTAATTGACATATCAATACATCCCAACCTACCTAAAGTATATTAACTACTAACTATTGTACATTAACTAAGTCACTATATATTTTCCACACTCTGTGTGTTGACCTTCTGTCAACGGACTACCAAACTAAGGGGGACCTCTAGTCGGTGTACAACAATAATGGTGGCAGTTTTTGTATTTTAGCAACGTATTACGTATCTTAGGAAACATTTTTCACAATTTCATCAAACTTAGTACACATATACTACATACAAAGCTCACTTTACTTTTGTGTATTTCATTCATGCTTACATATTTTAAATTAGTGACAATTTTTAATTTTTAGCGTAGTATTAAATATTTTATAATTTTTTTTCAGAATTGTATTAACTATTTTTACACATATACTACATACAACGCTGACTTCGCTTTTCTGTATTTCGTTTATTTTGTGTTCATATTTTCGTACCTGCGACAATTTTATATATTTTTTAGCTCAGTATAACATATCAGAGTAAATAATGTTTCGAGTTTCATCAGACTTAGTACACACATTACTAAATGTTAGGCTGACTTTACTTTTGTGTATTGCAATCATACTATGTTCATGTTTTCAAAATGGCGGCCGTTTTTTATATTTTTCGTACAGTATGACGTATCTAAGGAAACTGTTTATAGAATATCATCGTACTTGTTTGTACACTCATACTACATACAAAGTTAACTTTACTTATATGTATTTAAATCATGCTATGTTTATGTTTGTTAAATGGCGGCCATTTAATTTTTTAACATAGTATTGCATATGTTGGGAAACATTTCTCAGAAATTTCTCAAATTTGGTACACATATACTACGTACAAATATTATTTGACTTTTATTTGTTTCGTTTATAACGTGTTTATATTTTTATATTGGCGGTCATTTTTATATTTTTAAAGATAACATGGCATATTGGAGGAAATAGTTTTCCGAAGTTCATTCATTTTGGCACGCATATTATACTTAGTTGACTGGACTTCAGTGTATTGCGAACATCCTTAGGTTATATTTTGAAAACGGCAGCCATTTCTCATCGTTAGAATAGAATTACATCTCATGAAAACTTTTCCCGGATTCCATCAATCTGGGTTCGTATATAAGTTGTTGCGTAGTAAGCTAAGCTGACTTATTACCTTTTGTGTATTTCGTTTATCACATGTCTAAATACGTAAAGTATTTTTAATTTTAAAGTTTAATTTGCACCCACTTTTAGGAAAGTAGACTAAACTGTTATGCTGATAACATCTTGTTTTTAATCCTTCGCGTCGCAATACTTTATAAGACATTATACATAGAATAATGTTTTATGAAATAGTTGTCTTCAAAATATATATTTTAGTGTTTAGTAAATTTTTTCATCTTTTAAAATTCACAGTCGTGCTGAACGGAGAGGTTTAAGTGCGTAAGTGTCATCTGTGCCGCGATTTTCCGCTAAAAGTTATTCTCTATATGTTTACTTTAAGTTGTTTTGAACTCACGTCAGGGGCGTCATTTGGGGCCACAGGGGGGTGGGGCAAATGCCCCCCCCCCTGGATTTTGAATTTTATGTGTATAAATATATGTTTTGTATTTTTAACTTTAAATAATGCTAACTTAAGCACATAAAACTGAAGTTTCATTATTAAAGCATATAATTCATACATGCTTAATTAATAAAAAAAGATGCGACAAGGTCACTGTCGCCGGAAAACAAAATCTGCCCCCCCCCTACCCTAGAAAAACCTGAAATGATGCCGCTGACTCACGTGTATAGTTTGTTTTTATCGCGTTCTTTCTTCCCTCATTCGCCCGGTCTATTTTTGGAACCCACCACGTTATTTACTGCTTCTGAGGTGATCTGTATGGCGTAGGTTTCATTCAAAATTACTTGGTAGTTTGGCGTAGGTTTCATTCAAAATTACTTGGTAGTTGATCAAACCCGGCCGTAAAGGTTTTTCGTCGGGAGGAGTAACGCGAGCGGGGAAGTGTTATATTGCGCGGCGGGAAAGATTCGGATTTCGCCCCGAGGGGGTTGGCCTCCCTGTTTGGCTTTCCTCCCCTCGCCTTAGAGTCAGCGCGCCGCCGCATGGCTGAGGTCGTCAATAGGGCAGCCTGCTCTTTGATGAGCGCACAGGGCGTCTTCCGAAGTTCACGGCCAGCTGCTGCGCGCCGAAAAGCGCGGGAAACGCGCGCGCAGTAGTGCCACCTTGCGGAGGGGAGGAAAGACAGCCAGACCACGTGATCGCCACGTGGGAAATATGTGGCCCGCTTGGCCGCTACCAAGCCATGAATTGCGTCCGACAAAATCTTCCTTGATCATCTCATGTAAAATGTGTTCCGTAAGTCTCAAATAAAATTTCACAGCTATTTACTGGCAAATATCGAGGGCTTAGTGTCAAAGAACCGTATCTACAAAAGAAAATAATGTGTACATACGGTCCTTTGACACTAAGCCCTCGATATATTAATATTTAGTGAGGTGATAGGTGAGATTATTTTTTGACTCTTTAACAACAAGGTCTTAGGGGGAGTGTTAGACAATTATAATGTATTTTCAGTTCTTTGTGCCATAACATTTATTCAAATTGTAGTAACACAATTTTTTTTTCGACAAAGCGTACGTTATAATCTTGGTAAACTGCTTGGCATTATTAATAGTGGAAGCTTTCATTAACTTGTCATGCAGAATCATTAGAGTATCATTAGAAGAGATTTCTTGAAAGTTGACCTATATTTCTCTTGCAATGATTCTGCATGACAAATTAATGATATATTCAATTATTATTTATGTCTAGCAGTTTACCAAGAATATATCCCATGCTTTTTTAAAGAGAACATTTTGCTAGTACAATCCTAATAAATGGCACGGCTCAAAAACTGAAAATACAATAAAATTGTCTAACATCCCCTCCCCCCGTAATCCACTACAGAGTCTATGATCGTTAAGTGAGGTGACCGGACAACACAATAGCCATGTCCAAGCTGGGATTCGAACCTCCCACCCCCCGGGACCTCTCGCACAGTAGAATGTCGCCTGACCGACAACGCTACGGAGGCTGGCTTTAATATTTTGTAACGTGTGTCACAATGCAAGACATTTTATTTTTAACTTGTTTCTGAGATCTTCAGTTCAACATTTGTACTGTACATTTCGTCTTGCATTGTACCACATGTCACAGAATCATGGGCGTACCTAGGAATAGTTTTCGGAGGGAATTTTTAACTTTCCTTCTTGCATAAATGTTTCGATACCATCTGGGTCTGACATCTCTAAACGTAATATTAACATATTTTATTAACATTTTGGTTGTTTTTTAGTCTATTCTACCTTTTGTAATGTAATGTATAATACCTAGTTAAGAAATCTGATATTTCGGAGGGGGTTTGAACCCCCGCAAACCACCCCTTGGGTACGCCCATGCAAAGAATATGAACAGTTATTGCCCACAAATAGCTTTAACTGAAGTTACTCGAAACTGAGTTGATCACAACTGCTTATCAACATGTAGACATTCCTCGAGATAACTAATAAACCGTTTACATTTCTCCTAGTTATTTCATTAGCACATATCTAATTCATAATTTTTTATTATTTTCATTCTACAAAATAAACTAAACATAGAAACAGAAACGAAATCTCAAAGATGTGTATCAGAAATATTACATGTCAATTTATTTAAAGACTCGCTTATTCCATTCTAATTTTTAAGAATTACGATCAAATATAAATTAAATGCTAGGTATAATGTAAAACGAACGTTCAAAATATGCGTTCGCCAAAGTGTCTAATTTACACCAACTAGTGTATCGAATCTTATGTTACATTAACCCGGCAGGTGATTAAGTTGTCACTATTTTTCGGCGACGTAATAATTAAACTTATATTTTAACATATCATTTTTATATTAAAAAATTGGCAAGATAATTAATTTAGAATATGAAACAGCAAAGAGAAAGGGTATTAGGAAAAAGTTAATAGCGTTTTTTGCTATCTAAAATTAATAAACAATTTCGTACATTAATCTGTTTTACCGGCGCCACTTATTGGTGTTTGGGAGGGGAATGTTTGGGTTTCAGCTCAAACTGGGGTCCATGTAGGACTCCTGCAATATGAGCATCACCCGGGGTTCCCCTTCAGGACTTTGCCATCAGCTGCTTCTCAACTCAGTCTTAAGGCGCTTACGAAAATTGAACTCGATCTGCTCGACGGATCTGCCCAGGTATAATATTCTCGGCTTCAGGGTAGACAACCGCCAGCAGATAAAACACACGAAATTGCGCGTAAAAAGTCAACAAACACAGTTTCCTTCGTGTGTTCAGAAAATAACATCTGTTTTCGGTACGGGGCCGCGGTGACTGAATCGTCAGACCATTCGCCTCCCACCAAGGCAATCCGGGTTCGATTCCCGTCGAGGTCGTTCCCCGGATTTTCACGTGTGGTCGTGTCGTGCCGGATGACGCCGTTAGTCGGCGGGTTTTCTTGGGAATCTCCCGTTTCTCTCGCCATTTTATTCCAGCGCTGCTCCATACTCACCTCATGTCAACCCTCACCAGCGCTAAAGACCTTGGTGTTCCCAAGCGCTGATCAGAATCTCTCACTCGCTGCTTTCGGTAGTTAACTCTGGCATGTTTGTACAGTGTACATTATTAACACGCAATTGTAATGTCATGTGCTTGCATTGTAGCAGTAGAAAACTGTCCAAACTTGGCGTACGGTGACTGAAAATACCACTTCTGCAGATTTCGTCACGTTTTAAATAGACCGCTAACATACAACTCTTACGGTTTTCGTACGCTCTCAAAAACAACCGTTAGAAATCCAAAGACTGGATAAACCTGACCACGTATTCAATACAACTGAGTAAGCCCTATATTGTGCCTGCTATGTTTTCGTAAGCGCCTCTTGACCGCTTTATCTGCCATTTTATTTTAATAATCAAGAGCTTATAAAAGTCAAGTACGAATACACAATAACACTTTACTGGCGTTAATTTCTACAAAAAAAATTCTGGTAAGCTACAAATATATACACTCCGTAATTCGGGGACGTTTTCCAAGGTAAGTACATGTAGACTATCTCTGTGAATTTATTATAACGACTGCGTTCCGAAAGTACCAAATTTATAGCTTACAAAAGAAGGATAATAATGATTTCACTGGAGGCTGATAACGTACAGTTAAATTTCTACTGAACCGAATAAATTACCTAAAAATTGTACGAAAGTAATAAAATATATGTGTTAGTAAATCGTTATCAGTATGTTATTCCTTTATTAGCTATTACGAATCGTACATGAGAACGTATTTTTGAAGACTATCAGTTGTGTTTAACCCAATGAATCAGAAATTTAATTTTTTTATAAATTTTCATTACTCTCACATAAATGCATTCACACACCAGCTGTCTTATACTATATCTCTGTTTAAAATTGAAGATATTTAATTAAGTAAAAGGTCAGAAACTATCTGCCCTTATCATAATAGTTAAAAATGAAGGAATCACATATTTAAGGCTAATGCGTATGTTTGTTAGTGCCTATGCGTATTTATGTGTGCACGAGCATGCGCGCGTGTGGTTTTGAAAGTCACATTTCTGTTTAATTTGTAACCAAGACCTATTAACGGCAGAGCCAGAAGACAAGTCAGTAGGTATTTACAACCACGTAAACAGCAATCGATGTCTGAGCGATGCAAAGCGTTTCAATTAAAGGGGGGTGTTAAGACAAGTTTATTGTATTTTCATTTTATGGCCATAATATTTATTAAAATCGCACAATCAAAATTTTCTCTCGGTAAAGCATAGGACATATTCTTGGTAAACTGCAGAATCACTGTCAGAGAATTATAGGTTAACTTTCAAGAATTATTTTACAATGATTCTGCATAACAAATTAATGAAAGTTGCCATTATTATTTATGTCAAGCAGATTACCGAGAATATATCACATGATTTGTCGAAGAGAAATTTTTATAATACAATTTGAGTAAATGTTATGGTTCAAAAACTGAAAATAAACAAAATTGTCTAACCCCCCCTTAACTAGTTAGTGTTTTTGCCCCTGGGTTGACCTTGTGGATATATGTGCTTAGTGTTTACACTTAAGCGTAAAAAAATAATCATTAAACTTACCATAATGATGTATATGAGTGTTAAGAAAGTAGGTGTGACAAAACGGTTTCCCAAACATCAGTGCTATTGTTCCTGTACATTTGTATGAAACAGTCATACTAGTATGCTAGTACCTACGATCAGACTAGTATAGTCATGCGTTTAAACCTTAGCAGGGTTTGTAAGTTAACAAACACAAGCTAAACAGTTCTGTGTGATGAAACAGTTTTTATAAAAAAGTATTTTTTCTGAGAGTCGCAGTACTTTAGCATAACAATTTCAGCCAAAAATTAAGAAATTCGTCGTCATACGTGCACAATAAGGAGTGCATCTTTCCGGCCAAAAAGTCCTCATCATTTACTTGGTAAAATATTGCTCTGAGGTGAAATTTTTATTTTGTTTCTAATACTTTAGGTTTTTGCTCTAGGGATATTGACCTTGTTTACGTAAACTGTATTCTTCCATTAACGTGTTCCGCTTTGAATTTATGTTCTATGCTATTAAGGGGAATGCTGCACGAGTGCATGTTATTGTCAATATGTTTCCTGCTACTGGGTTTTCAAAAGGAGTGTGGATATTTTTGATAGTTCTAACCGCTAATCTACTACATTTACTGTGTTAGAAATTACTTCCATATTAACGGAAATTTGTTGGATCATATGAAAAAAAGGCGTTATTTCTTTTGGAAGAAACTTATATTCTAAAAATGTCAAAAGGTGTAGTAGAGCGTGAAATGACAAAAATGTTGATATGCCTTGAGGAGTGTGTGTAGCGGGGAAAATATTGTAAACTGAATATGGGCGTGCACCGTTGCTTTTCATGACTCGTCGGGATATAATTGTGCTTTGAACGCTGTGTCGCTGTTTTCTTTGGAACCTGGAGACTCTCAGATGCAATCCAGCTGTTTAGATCGAATCTACGAGAAAACAATCCACTCTCTCTAAACGCAATGCACGCTCTTTAAATTTACGAAGTTTGATCCGCAAAATTACAGAGTCGAGGTCCTCTCAGAATAACATATTCATATACATTATTGTCGACATTAAACTTCTTTATCGTGGACAATAAATAATCTTGGTTACCCCACAGCTCTTTTAAGAGTCATATACTTACTTCGCACCGGTAAGTTACGTCAAGTCAATTATTTTGCTTTCTTTCATTGCATAATTTCATACAGTATATTGATACGGGTAAATTAGACGGTAATATGTATCAATCGATTAACTCACAATTGCTAGTTCGGTATAAAATATTTTTTTTTGCTATGTAACTGTCTTATAAAATGTATTTTACTACCATATTCTGTGGTTACGAATTTGAATTTGTAGTACTAATATGTTTCTTGAAAGACTGTTTCAAATTTGGAAAAGCATATTTTATTGCTTACTTCAAATAAGCAAATAGTCCGTTAATGCATAAAACTTTCCAATTTTAAATATGTAAATGCAGTAATAAAAAAAAAAGACAGTTAACAAATTCTGATAAATAAGCACATTTTAAAATGACGATATTGTCAAATAGCTATCGACAATTGGAAAGAAATGTTTCAGTACGTCGCCTTAATAATTTATGTATGTATCATATATATTTGAGTGCAAACTGCATGAGTGGTTTGTGGCTAACTTAAACCTCTTAATCAAAACAAGAGATCTATGAGTGTAAATTCTTTTAGAAAATTCTATTATTTTATTATTAGGTTGTTACTTTGCAACCATTGCACGTAATTTTTGACGTTGTCTGTGATTATAATCAGTTTCCTCAGACATTCAAATTGCAGTCAGTCAAACAATTTATAACTTCTCGAAACTTCAAGTTAAAATTACTCGCCGAAGGTGAAATAGGATAGTAAAGAGAAAGAAATTTAAAAAATTAAACGCGTTTACACACTGCCTTTTTTACTGTTTATGAACGAAACCTTTTGCAGCCATCTAACCAGTATAATCATTTGTGGAATTAGAATTTTTTTTATTCAAATTGAACATTGAATGCGAAAAGTTTTGTAACTGTATAAAGGGTTTGCTATGCAGAAAGTTCAACAATATAAAATATATATTTGCTATAAAATTATCTGGTATGCGGAAAACATTTCCGTGCTATCCAACAGTAGTTTGAGGTTTTCATAAAGTTGTGATTTGTATGCTCATCAACTGACAGCACGAAGTATAAAATTAAAACTGTTTCACAGAGTTACAACTGGCGCAAGGTGAACCGTAGAACAATTTTCGCAAACACCATTGAGAAAACTGCGATGCGGTAGGGTATCAGAAATTACCATCTTGAATTACTACAAATTTAAATTGCAATTCCTACCAACGTATAGTATATTATATTTCAAGCACCAAGAAAGCGTAGGATGTAACTTGATATAAGTTTTGTAGTTGGAACTTCTTGACATATATTTCCAGTAACACTTTTGTACCTAAACGCAGGAAAAATACAATTACTTCCTCCGAATGGCTACCAGATAAAAATAAGATCAGGTAGTGGAGTTTTGAAAGTCTTATAAAGCTTCAGAAGTATAATTATACGTCAAGCTGTGTCAAAACAGTAGCCGAATCTCATGAATGGAACGTACCCTTCTGCTAAAAATTAATAAACCCGAAATGGCAGGTACAGTTACCCTTTACTGACATCCAGGAAACTCGAGTTTCGCACGTTTTCTCAACTGAATCATTCTGGAAAGATTCAAACCGCGTGGCGACAGCTGCTCGGCGCGGGTTGCCCCATCGGCCGCCAGGTGCGCTTGCGTCACGCCGCAGTGACGTCACCTGCGCACATGACCGAAGGGCTCGCGAGGAATCCCGATCGCCGATCGATGTGACGACCGCCCAGCTCCGGCCCTTCAGAGTCAGGTTCGCGGCGCGAGGTTGGCAGCATTGATTCGCAGCGCTCGGAGGGGAAGAGAGGCCTAGCGAAGCGTGTTGCAACTGCAGCTCTTGTTTTCGCTCGACGGTCTGCTATCCCCACTCCCGTTAGGCCTATCCCTTCCACGTTGGTTGAAGGGCTTCGAAGGGCCCTATATCTAAAACCGAGCGAAGCTCGCGACTTGGAGTCAGTTGGCAGTCCGGTGTCGCGTACAAGACGTCGATTCCGAGGCGCCCGACCTCACTCGGCCAAAGGCAACCAACCCGCACGGGTCAACGAATCCGGTCTCTCGCTCGTCTCTAGACAACGCTACGCCCAAATGTAAGTCCGGCTAATAGCCCGCACTTCCGCGGTCCCTTCTGCTTTGCCAATATGTGCACGCTTTCTGCGACATTTGCCCCTACCACTTCGCTTGATAGAAAACATAACCCCTCCCCTCACTGCCATCAAGACACCACTGATATGAAGACACTACACTCCCCCCCCCCCCAACCACCTAATCTAAACACTACCCAGGTTGAATGACCTACTCGATCCATCGTGACGAAATCGATACGTACCGTGTCATCGGAGTATTTTACCACTTCGTTTTCACATGTAACGTTTTTTTAATAAGTTCGGTCACCCTTGCGTCCATACTTCGAAAGCTAAAATCATGCCCCAAGCTTGCGCTACGCTGCTATGTAGGAATATATATTTTTTTTACTGGAGGAATGTCGCTTGAAAGCCTCGTGTACTTTGTAAATTACGACTTGTTGATAATTTCAAGATTGACAGTGAGCAAAAATTCTGAGTGCTGATCTGCCATACGAGCTAGAACACACATTCTAGAATTCAATATCGAAAAGAAAAGAAAAAAAGTGTTAATCCTAGGTATAAAACGAATCGCTAGTGTACGATTCCTAAGATTTACTGACAGTAGTCGGCTATGTTGAGGGTTATCTGGCAAAGATGCGTTACGGTTTTCGACAAATATTTAAAAAATGTGAAAACATTTATTAATTAGTGGCTAAATAATACAGGAAGTGTGTGCTAGCAGCTATTCATGTAAACTGAGTTTAGAGCACATGAATAGGAAATAAATGATTTCAGATCCAGCAGTCACAAAAATACTAATGTTAATATTCCGTACTTTAACAAACACGTCTGCTATTAATGATCATCTTTGGTAATAACAATGTAAAAAACCACGCACCACACATTTTTAAGACATCCACAAATCTTTCGTCATCGGTTTTGTATATGTCAACAATATGTCCAATTAAATGTCTACTTTCATAGTATTTAGAAACTTTTATAAGGTATTCGTCATTAATTCAACGCTAAAAAAATTTTAATCACGATTTTTAAGGTGGTAGAGAAAAACTAAATACATCGATAGGGAAAAATTTCGCCTAAACCATTTTGCAGGATTACAATGTATTTATTTTTGTCATTGGCTTTAAAATCTGTCAGCTTCAGTTTATGCGTTGGGCGTGAGTTTAGGCCCTTTCTCTCTTAATGCTATTCCAGCCTATTTTGTAGCATGGTTTTCAAAATTTTTATTCTTTCACCTAATTTCACATTGTAGACTGCATGTTTTTTCATTAGCATTTCCACGACTTTAGCTTATCTTACAAATTTTGTAACTTAGTAGTAGATAGATTTTATAATTTTTGCATCCAATTTAGCAATATTCTGCCACGTTTTCAAAATTTGAAGTTTGTAGGTTTAGCGTAGTTCTCAGTGAGTAATGAATAATTATAGTGTAGAAAAAAGAACATTGAACTAGTTTAGATACATAGAATTTTACTATAGTAATTTCTACGAAAAGTTTATTCGCGGTTTATGAATTTTAACGACAGAAGTTAGGAATTTTGTCATACGTATCACCTGTCACTCGCTCAAACATGCGCGAACCAATTTTCTGCAATTTTTTTTCTGTTAATATAACGCGTGGTTATTTTTACCCTTGGGGAAGTAAAAACACGCCGTTAATTATACAATTTGTAATTTGTCTTTAATGCACACTCACATTTCTTCGGCCTGTCATATGTCATTCCTTACCTTAATTACCAATTAACATTTCCAACAAACATAACACTCAAAGAAACTCAAACACCATTACTCTAGCTACGCGGATCGGATCGAACCCAAGCCATGCTGCCAAACTGACTTGCCCTGCAAATCCCTACGCGCACGAAGAACGCAAATATGAGAGCCAATGAACAACCGCAACGAAAAACAGTAAGGGCGAACGAAAAGTGGATTGGAACAATGCGCATCGGCTTACAACTTGGCCAAAACGAACTCGTGACTAACAAAGGCCTGCCATTTGTGTCGTAGTGAAAAAAAAATCACTCAAGAACCACGTTTACATAAAAAAAAAATTCTGAAGAAAATACGAACAAATACATCATTTGTCAAAGCCTTTCTCATCAAGAACTGAAGAGCCAATAAAATTTCTTGTATGAATGAACGAAAGAGTGATCGTATGTGATAGGAAAATAACTGATAATAAAGACAGCAATAAAATGGAAATACCAAACCTCTACCAATATTCCACCCTTAAATATTCCTTCATTCCTTTCTTGTCTACAGTGGCCACCCTGTGTACTTATATCAAACATTGAAGGTAAGTATGTGAAATCCGTGGAAATATCCTCATTCGCTTCATTTCACAAAGTTGATAGGGCACTCTCATTTATTTTATCAGAGATTAATCCAACCTAGCTTGTCAACTGTCAGTTAATCTTATCATATTCAGTTTAATAAACGAATGTGTGTGTGTTCACCGTCGTGAAACACAAGCTCATGTGAATTCGGACTGTAGTCTGCTGTTAGGTCAGCATTTAAGGGCTTACAATTATCGAGTATCTGGGTTTTAATCCCGGCTTAACGATTTTATGTTTATATAAACGGATAGTTTTTATTCTATCTTCATTTGCGTTACCGACACAAAATATGTTAGAAACGAAATCAAAATAAAAATTTATTATAAATTATAACAAGGCTATTAAAAAAAACATAAAATTTCTGATTTGTAATATAACTTCTCTTTAAAATCTTCGTGTTGGTAAATCATATTTTTTGTGGTAGTAGAAGGTGATTGTTTGGAAAATTGTAACTTATTTCTTAACCAGTAAAAGCTGCAATGAAGTTACAGTGTACTAATAACGAAAACAAACGCGAGAGCAAATAATATTGGACGAAGGGAATTAAGAAAAAGGAAATAAAAATAACTTACAGCTACTTATCCACTTGCGGCTATGTTCATATTATACGTCAGTAACTAGCGTCTGGTACGATATCAACTCTACAAGAGTCGAACCCGGATCACTTCAGTAGAAGTCAACTGCTGACCGTAATGAAATGCTTTCCCTCAGAGAACATAGTCTTAGTTCACTGAGTGTCACTCGGGAATCGAACCCGGATAACGCAAGGGGGAGAGTGGCATTGCAGTCGCATTGCCGTTGACCACCCTCGAAGGAAATTGATGTAATCTCATTATGTATCTGTCGGGTATCGAACCCGACTCCCTGAAAGTTGCGTCAGTCAGACCCGGATAACGTAATTTAAAAAATTGTATGTTGACCGCAGTTCCATTGAGAGCGCCTGGGAGAAATCGACGACATCTATATGTGTATCAGTCGGGTATCGAACCCGGATGTGATAGATTTCCTTGAGGGAGTTCAAGTAGGGAAAAATTCAATATTTTATATTTGTATGATATAGTGATAGTTTTGTTTTTCTCTTACAACAAACCAGTTTTCTCATTATTGCATACAAAGTCCAAGTTTGCATGTTTTTACTGCACACCGCCCCTTCGCCCGAAAACCAAGTAACAAAATGAAACGAAATAATTCACATTCACACTATATGTCACAGGCTACAGCTTGATGCATATAAAACTCATTACACTTTTATTTTACTTTAAATGATTCTGAAATTTGGAAATTTTTTTGCTACTTCTATGATTTTTTTAAAATTGCAAAACTATTTTGAAGTATTTTTATATGCTTTAAGTCGTAGCCCGCGACACGTAGTTTAACTGTGAATTATTTTGTTTGATTATGTTCATTGGTTTTCGGGAGGTGAACGAAGCAAAAACATGCAAATTTTTACTTTGAAATATCACTATGGAAAAGCTGGCTAAAGCAAAATTATATTTTTTGTGAAAGAAAAATGTACTCCCAAGTACCGTTTACAAAAAATATCATAATTTCAAACAAAATAAAAAATATAATTTTTCTTCTCTTGAAAGCCTTTAGTGAGAGATTGTGGTGACAGATTTCTTTGTTTCAGTAGGTAATAGATCCCAGCACGGGAGGTCCCTGAGAAATAGTGACGTCAGCTACCCATGTATCAGTCGGATTGAGTCGAGTCCCGACCGCAGCAGTTCGAGAATGGTTGGTTGGTCACATTTTCAGCTCACCGTGTATCAGTCAGAAAAAAACATTGACACACCTCCTGTAAGAAACGTACACATACATACCCATATAAAATAACAGGCCCATGAAAGTTGTTGGATGTGTTGAAGGAAAAATAAATAGTAGATTCTTGACAACATCAGTGTGTGTTGTCTCAATGTACAACTGTCACTACACACATATCCAGAGCTAAATACTTAATCACAAGTTAGAATAAATTAAAGCGGCAACTGAAGTACAAAGCCGTAGGCTTTCATTGTAAAGGTGACAGAAAAAGTACACAAGAGAACGTAAATTCATTGGGATAAATATTACTGTTTCAAAAAAGATGTGTTGAAACTATAGTAAATGTAAGACATCACATATCACTGTCATATTCAGTTCTGCCATTCAGCCTGAAAGTACAGGTTAATATATTGTGGATGTGAAGGAGTGAACTTTATTTCATATCCATAGTTGATAAGGATACATATTTAGTTGTGTAAGAAGAAAACACTCGGAGATCATTCACGCTAAGATGCCACGTACGAATGGTGAAGACGCATAACTGGTGATGGTTTGTCACGTGCGTGGGTCAGTTTCCAAGGTCAGTGGCCTAGAGCCTGATGTAAACACTGGGATGGTCCATGCGTGTCCGTCGGGATTCGAGCCCGGATAGCATAATAAGGAGAATGACTATTTGACCGCATTGTCATATGATTCCCGGAGAGTTGTTGACGTCAGCTCAACCAGTCGAGAATGCAGCTCGAATCACTGTTAAGGGAGAACGATGTGCTGACAGCACTGTCAATGACGTCACGTGAGATATAGTGGCGTGAGCTTACTGTATATCTGCCAGGAATAGAACCGAGAAGACTACAAATGCCTGTAGGTGTCTGGACGTCTAAGGACCCTTCTGCGCACAACACTATCACACGAAACACAGAATTCAACTAACACTATAGAAATATTTTTTAAAACTATTACATATTTACTCAGACAATTACATGAATATAAGCATTAATTTGAACAACGAAATAGGTCTTGACCTACAGGCAAATCAAGTAAGACACATTTTGTAAAAAAATAGATGCATATTCAGCAAATCAAATCACTCTCTCTACACGTAAGTTAAGTGTAACACATAGAGGGGACAGTAGCGGAATACCTTGAATGCAACACATAGGAAACAATGACAGATGTGAGATTCCAGAAGATACGTTCTTCAGCAAGGAAGCCAGCTCATTTCAAAGCCAGCTAGCCCACTGCAGTCCCATCTACGATGACTCTGCCTCAAAGGTGGATGTTACGACCTGAATGAAGAGCAATGTAGAAACTAGACCGCACAAAATGAGTCAAGGAAACATAACGGCCAGCTAAATTTTAACACTCTGAAGAGGGCTCTAAGCAAGGTGATGTATGTAAAGTTCACTCAGTATTTGTTAGCACACTCTTTACAGATAATACTAATGAATTCTTATGCAACAAAAAGCTAGGATCCAGAAGTTTACTCTTGAGAAGCAAAGAAACCTCAATATTCAAAATGCTGGTTTTCAAGTTTACTGTTACCAACGAGGGTTAGTTATGAATAAAACTCATTTTATGGTGCAATATTTTGACTATGGAAGGTAAATTATTAAGTAACTTTTCCAGGTAGTCCTTACACTGTGTAACAATTTTTGTTCCACTGCCTAGTTAGTGCATGGACATCTAAACAAAAAAATTTTTTGTTATTTTTTTTAGGAAACTCTTCATTGGCACAGACATACTTGCTTTCCCAAAGCCTCATTTGAGTGGCTCAAATATAAAAACATATACTTATTCTGCATTGAAGTTCAATGAGTTTTATACGTTAAGCCTGTAGAATAATAATGGCAGCGGTAGCTTTCTTGTGCAAGTTGAAACTGCTTCTGAGTCCTTACGTAGCACACTATAGCTTCGTGCTGATACTTGTCCTTTTTGTAGCTCCATGTCTGCATTTTGTATAAACACATTTGATAATCAAAGAATGTTTGAGTTTCTGCATTTAAATCACCCTCGTACAAATGGTCCCTAGAAGAGTTTCACAAAAGGGAAATTCTATACAATACGCAAGGAGCTACAGTCACTAGCAAACTTCTTTTCATGATAACAACTAACACCTCTTAAGGTCATCTAATGAATCTTATAAAAATATTCATCGTCGTGATAATAAACTGATTTAAGGGAATCGATTACTTATGAACACTGCAGAGATTTTACCCTCGGAAGACCCAGACATAACAGAAGGAAGTCCTTGATTAGATGTTTTCGGCCAATATTTTGCAATATAGTTGTTATAAATAAATAACACGTAAACATCTTACACATGGAAAACGGTTGTTAATTTGTTCTAGAAACACCACTAAAACAAAGCGAGTCAAAGGCAGATACATCAAACTGGACGGAACAGCAAAGAAATCACATATTTGCGAAGTACAACTTCTGGAAAGAACAAGCAGCAAGCAACCTTACGGAAACTTAAATATTATTCATGTCAACTGAAGACGATGACAGATTCCAGCGCCTGGAAAGACGCTTTGTTTGCACCAGAGAATATACTGTTGCTTCTGCGTTTTCGTCATAGTTTTGTATGGTTTTAAGCATATGTATCTGCATTCGCCTAAGACATCAGCTTTAGCTTTGTCTTTTTGTTTTCCATAGTTGTCCGATCACAAGACTAAATACTACCCTAGGTGTCCTTTCTTTGATTGCACTTCCTCCATTTATATATATTTTGTCTCTAAATTAACGGACATGATTCATTCTGCAGAATTATATTTGCGTTTATACATCCTTGAATTTTTTTTTCAGTTAATAAATGCATGTTTCTGGTGAAGTCTGGGCTTCCTGTCTTTGTAATTACGAGGATTTCATTAAAAGAACTAGATGCCACTGAAATAATGGTTTGAAGAATGCAATTTTGTTGTTTCATGTTTGATAAAAATTGTGAAAATACAAACAGCGAAAACATGTTCTAGGCAATAAAACTACCCAAACACAATACTCGAGACATGCGAGTTAATCGTTCTGCTAGTTCAAAAGAACAAAACGTCAAAAATGGCACTTTTGAGTTAAACATACGAGAAAATTATGTTTTTTTTCAACATCCCAATGAAGTACAATAACATATCAATGCTACAGCAAAAATCATGTAAATTACAATGGTTTTGAACAACATAGAAGACATATGTGTTATTATCCATAGATACACATAAACATTTGAAGTAATTGCTGTTTGAAATATTACTGTGTATTATATACTCACTGCAACACTGAAAAAAGGAAACTATAGTGCTAGACAAATCCCTTCATGTACTACCTGCTAATACTTCCACGACAGCTAAATTAAACAAAATATTTGTAAGAAACTCAAACACTTCCTCCTTTAGGACTGAATGCGAACAGAAAACCAACAACATAACATTTTTTGTTGGGTTAACATCTTTGCTGTTAAAAATTGTATAAACAGCATTTTACTAACCCTCCAAATTCGTCCGTCTCCTTTGGCAGGGGATGTGAAATTAAAGTTGAGAGAGAATTTCTTTTACCGTACAGTGAACCAAAAATTTTCGAAGTAGAAGAAAATGTATCTCTTCCAGTCCTAAGTAGAGAAGTTGCCACGCTAGACAATAGCCTAAACAAACCCACCATGTCGACTTTTTGAAAGATTTCTGGAGAAGTAGTTCCTCCGTTCTTTTCACATCCACTCCAGAGAAGCCTTACTTATATTAGACTAAACACACCTAATTTGTAATATTTCTTTCAAATGTTGTTCGCCAAGTATACCAGAGAAACTCTTTTTCTTTACAGCTTGCTGCACAACAAGCAAAATGATGTTGAAGTTACGCATAGCAAGAAACTAGCACGATCGACAAATTACTATATGAAACACACTCAAACTATGTGGCCGGAAATATTGTGATTTGTGTGACTATTTAAAAACAGTTATATGTTCCGTTAGTTATCGTGCACATAACGGAGATAGAAATCCTTGTTAAAGCAAATGAACAATTAAAAGACATCAACCATGATCTGTGAAAGTTTGTTTCTAATTAGCGTCTCAGTAGGTAAGTCAAATAAATTTGGAAAATCCCTGCACATTAACTGGCCTAGAATAGAATAATATGACATTAAGTTAAATTCTGATATTGTATCAAGAAATGCAAATTCCGACATGGTTCCATTATAGTATTTTCTCCTGGAAGCGTAGATTAGGAGTTTAGTTTAGTGGTGACACAAATTTCGTTCTTATCAATTGTTACACAGCGAGCTGCACCAGTAGAAGTGCGCTTGGTATATCTTACATCACTTAATGGTGATACAATTTCCATCCTTCACCAATAATCAACAACACATTGTGATTAGTTTCTCACGCGTACTAAAATGTCGTGCACTTGGTAACTGATATTCAGCGATTTTGTTGTTAGTTCTCTCAAGAGACATCAAAGGCCTTGCACTTGATATCTACATCTGTTTATGGTAATACGGGTTAAACCCTTGGCAAATTGCATACACCAAGTTATTGTTTTTTTTTTCGTGAGACCATAGTGTATCAGTGCTTTTGGCATTTCTGACGTCCGTCATTAGTGACACAGGTCCTGTTGGCGACAACAGCAAAGCAAAATGCATATTTTTCTTCCATCAACTGTGATTCAGTATCCCTAAAATACAACCGATATTCTGAGAATTTGCGATTAGTTCTCTCACAATACCTCAATGGTCGTGTACTTGGCGTGTATGACATTTAGATGTTGTGGTACGAATTATTTCCTTGACAACAGATATGCAACCAGTTGGTGTTCGTTCTCTCACGATATCATTCTGGCATTGCACTAGGCATATCGGACTAATGTAAATGGTGCCACTGGTTACATCCTCCACAACAGATAAAAAGCGAACTAGTACTATTTCTATCCCGAGACTGCAGTGGCAGTGAACTCGACATATCTGTCTTATCTCTATTGTGAAACAAGCTCCATTCTTGCATCTGATGTACAGTAAAGGTCTTGTTCTTTTGACAAGATATTAGTGACAGTGTACCTCGCATATCTTTCAACAGTCAGTGATGATCCATGTAATATTCTGTACATTAGTAATAAAGCGAGTTGTAGAATGTTCTTCCACCAGGCATCGAATGTGGTGTATTCGTCATATTTGTCTTATGCCCACTGTTACACAGATTCCATCTTTGGTCAATTACATACAATGAGTTGGCGTTATTTCTCTCACGAGATTACTGTTTCTGTGCATTAGTAACATCTGTCTCCTCTTTTGACTATCGCGTTTCCATCCTTGGCAACTGATATGCAGTATGGTAATGTTCAGTGCACTCTGCTTATCTGTATTCTGTTGTGTGTGTTACATTTCCCATCCTTATTGAGTAATCACCGTTGGTTGTAAATTTTCTCACCCGAGTTCTCTGTGGATGATCTCCTCTTCTATTAATAGTGATCTGATTCAATCATTGAAGAGTGATACTCACGGAGTAGGGTTTATTCTTCTCACAAGACAGAGTACAATTCCAGTGCACTAGCAAAGACAGTCGTCTTTCAATGGAGATTCAGGCTCCATCCTTAGCGACTAATTTACACCGACCATAAATTATTTCTCGCACATTTACTTAGTGCAAGTTGGTATTATTTCTTTTGCTTTATATCAGTTACAGTGCTCTCACAATTTCTGTCTCTTAGGAGTGATACAGAATAAACCATTCGTGAATAACACAAAGTGAGTTAGTAATTTCTTTCTACTCTCGTATTGGCAGTATAATGTCTATTTCTGTCTCATACTGGTGATATAGAAGCCATCGTTTGTGAATAACAGTAAATCATCTGTCGTTGTTTCTGTCACACATTCAGTTTGACAGTGCTCTCACCTTTAGACTTTCTCTCAGTGCTGATACAAAATGTATCCTTAACGAATAACACATTTTAAACTGTGACTATTAATTTTTTACATTTTCTGTGGCTTCTCTCACGTTATCAGTGGTTTAATACAGTATAATCTAAGCGAATAACTCAAAGCTAGCAGAATTTTTTAAATATATTTTCTGTTATGTAACTCTCAGCATTTTACCTTCCCCCTCCTTTCTCATCCATGAAAAGGATGTTTCCTTGGTGAGGACCACGTAGCAAGCTGGTATTATTTATTCTTCAGTTCTCAGTGACAGAACTCTCTCTCTATACTCTTTATTAAATTTGATACGCAATTCATACTTGGAGTATAACTTAAGGATACATTATTTCATTCAGAACATCAAGGTTGCACTACATTCGTTATATTTACTCTTTCCATTGTGTTATAGACTACCTTATTAGTCAATAGACTAATTTACCTGTATATTATGTATTAAGGTTAAAATCCCGACAGTGGGTGCGAACTGCTACTTAAAAACTATTTCAACTTAATCTTATACGTACGTGTAGAGAAGTCCGAGATTTAAGAGCAGTCAGTTGAAATGTCAATTGCGTTGGTCGAGATACATCGTGAAACTGAAGACATGAAATGCGTCTACATGGTCGCCACAAAGCGAATAAATTCTTAAAATACTAGCGGAGAAATGTAGCAAGAGTTCTCAGGATTTGCGGGAAACGAAATACAGACGAAAATTATGAATACATATTGAAGAAAAATCCCGTAAACATACTTTCAGTTTAAATACTTTGCTCGATTTTAGTCCTTTCACAGATCTCTAGTTAATGAAGAAGTGTAACAGTTTTTGTGAACAGTAATACCTTACCAATCACTGTTACAAGATCAGTACTTGTAATTAAATTCTGTAATTTACGATTTTTTATGTTCGTATATTTATTAATGGAGTATCATTATCATAAATGATACCATGCCACAGTTGTCATTCGGTGAATGTGTGATCATTGACACTACATACAAAGGCTAAATGCCAACTGAACTGAAGTGCAGAGCACTGCGCCAATGTAGTTGACCGACTGCCTAGCATACGTTACACAGGTTGCATAGGAACAGGCGTTATTAATTAACATTTGAAAAGACAACAAAATTAAATTCAACGAAAACCAGTGCCCTAAGAGTGTCACACAAAGGCGAACTTTTTTGTTTCTGTCAAAATTTTATTTCTTAATACATCAAAAACTGTTTATCAAAATGCACGGATACAACTCTTCGAACAATTACAATAATATATCTACCGATTTTCTTAATGCTAGAGGGGTGATTTTTCAAAATGCAAAGAATCGCTTATAACAGCTTCGTTCACATAAACTGTAAACAAAAAGTTGGTCCTTAATGTCATGTAGTTTCTTATTTACGTACACAAAAGCAAACCCAAACCTCTCACTTCAAATGTGCACACAGTCGGTAATAATAACTTTGGGCAATAAATCGTATGTTTTAGTAATATTTTTTGTCCTCAGGATTCACCTCCCAAAAGATGTCGATCTAATTAAGAATTATCATATGTATGGATATATATACACACACACATGATACTTACTTGTTGAGGAATGACATTATACAACGAAAAGTGAATTTAATGTAGTAAATTACATTTTGTAACAAACATACTATTTTTAATTTGGTATATTTGCGAAAATAATCGCCACGCCTAATATACCTAAAGGAAAATTTTGATATTTGGTTTTGCACATGCTCTATAGTGAACAGGTGGCTACGTATGACAAAAACAGTAGCAGAGAAGGCATATCACCACGAAGGGACCAGCATTATACATCACCACTCAAGGCGAGTACTTCACTGGCTATAACTTCGACGTTCAGAAACGTCGCGAGGGCAAGCTACATACTTAAAACCATTTGGAATGATGTTAAATAAATTATATACTATAAAACACATTTTCTTTTCTAACTGGCATTACCGGAACCTCTTTTATAATACTTCTGTGAGGTTCTGGAAAACATAGAAACTGACAATTTCTGCATGAAAACCATTCGTACTGTCAGCCGGTTCACGGAATGGTAGTCATTGCATAATCATAAGTGTATGTCCTCTCTGTACCTAATATTTTCCATGGTTTTCCCATATACTGAGTTGTTCGTCAGCTTATAGAAACCCTTATCGAAATCATTTGTGGTGTTCGTATGCATTTTCGTATTTAGGTCAATGTATGATTTCAACCAATCCGATTGCGTGAATGGCAGTATCCTATGTATATTTGTCAATTTCATTCCAAGAGATAAGTACAGCTTAAGGTTCACATGGTGTAGCATTACCCACGTTTATCATATATCATGGGTAGGAACTCTGGTTTTTCGCGAAAAGAATTTGGCCCTACTTTGTTTCAGTGCCTTATGTGCACATATGTAATTCTGCTTCATGATTATTTGCAGCATGTCTATATGAAGAGCCGTACATCATTTGTCTGAGCCAATTACAATAATGTCTCTGCAACACATCACTGCTGTGATTTGCCGGTAAAATCCCAAGGTTTGAGAGAGTTAAAATATCTAATCACTGACCACGAAGCAGAACTGCAGATGTGCACGTAAGGCACTGAAACAAATTGGGGCAAAATTCTTTTCGCGAGAAACCAGAGTCCCTAATCGTGGGATATATGCCATGGCTATTGAACGTTGCACAGAAAAAAAGCAGAATCAATGGTTACATAGAAGGGATTATCACGAGAAAATGAACAAACAAAAACAAGAAACACACCACAGAAGTGATAAATGGCTGGAGTCAACAACCATACGAATAATTCCGAAATAAGTATTTAGATGGTATGAAACGGGATCAAAAAACCAATTTCTGGATTATTTGAATGTTTTGTGATTACAGCCATTCCTGGCTTCCTCAGAGTGGGCTTATTGCTTTCTTTTTTATGTTAATTTTCTTGTGCTTAGTTCATTTGTGTGACTGTCAGTGTTCTGCGACTCAGCAAAATTCGGTACCAATTACATTATCTAATAATCACCTCAGTTCGTCGCACACCCTCGTTGAAAATAATGTTCATTGAGTGCTGAGGTCTTGGTCGGTCTTGAGATTTCATGGAGTGCCCGGTGCGGTGTTCAAATTGAGAAGGAATAGGAATATCTGGAGGAATTCTCGACAGCCAGTGTATGACATCGAACTGGTGATCGCTATGGTGAAAAGGGCAAAATGAAGATCCTAAACTGATTTTAGAAAATTTTTATGAAAAACTATTTTAACCCTTATGTCTATGGCCCAAGTTCACTCTCTACACTTAAATCAGTGAGAAATAAACCACTTCGGATAAATTCCAGTAGTTTCTGTAAAACAAATGATGTTAGTGAAACCATGCTGATTGTTTCAGTGACTAAATATGACTGAATTAAAAGAGAGTTCCGCTAATTATAAGTGAATTCCATTTGCCCGATTTTTAGTAAATTCTTCAGATTCGCGAGTCAGAAACTGATTAGTAATTGGAATTTCATACAATCATTTCGCTGATTGTAGCCACTGATTCGGATTTAAAGTGCAGTTTTCACTTTGAACAATGACGTGTGCTGCCTTCTTTGCACAGATGTTATGCATATGTGTATTTGTGATTTTTTGTAACCTTTTGGTCAATTGCACAGTTCCGTAAGAAATCCTTGAGATAAGGTGAAATTGAGGACAATTCGTGTAAAATCTGGGCATGTTCTGATTGTATCGCACAGTCAGTATATTGAGCTATATTAGTTAAGTGAAATTATACCACACTTATGACGAGAAAAAAATCCTTTTCACATATCACCTTGTAAGGATAACAGAAAAGCACATTATTTTTCATTTATAATGTACAAAACTAACATGATGGAGAGTAACATATTATTGTACCATCGTGGACAGGGGCTAGAGGTAGTGGCACCGTGACCTTGACTTTTGACCCCGATGATGTCATGGCCCCGGCCGCCATGTTAGGTGACCTTGACTTTCAACCTTGGCCTTGAACCCATTTTAGAGATCCCCAGAAGGTAAAAATCCCCAACAATTTTCAAAAAACATTTTTGTATATTCCATTACTCGTTTAATTTTCTCCCTAAAAATGTCTCTTTTTTCTCTCCAAGCAGATAGATTAAGCATTTTATCGTGATGATTAATATTACAAATTGTATTTAATTTACAATATTTTTTATTCTTTGGAAACTGATAGATTATATCGGAAATCGATCGTGCATATCTCAGTTTTGTGTGTAGGACAATCGAACCTAAAGGAAATTATCACTTATGTGTTATAATTGCTAGAAAAACTAAATTATATTAAAGTCAATTTTTTTTAAATATGTTGATTTTAATGGAATTCGATCGGGTATTGCTAAGATGGCAGTGTACGTAAGCAGACATTATTAGTTTTGAATAATTAATATGCTTTAAAATATGAAATATATACATTTTTGAATTAAACTGTTAACTAATAGTGTAGATTGATTTTTTTTTTTATTATCAGTGACACACGAAAAAATGTGTAATATACCTACTTTGAGAAGACAACAGTGTTTTGTTGAGAGAAGAGACAAAAGAGAAATTTTTAGTGAGAAAAAGAGAAATTTGAGAAAAAAGGGAAATTTTTGGGGATTTCTGACATTCTGGGGTGACCTCTACGATGGATTCAAGGTCAAGGATAAAGGTAAAGACCATTCAGCATGGTAGCCAGGCCATGACATCATGGGGGTCAAAGGTGAATGTCACAGCATCACAGCGCCACTGCCCTTAGACCCTTTCCCCGAAGGTACAAAAATATATTTCTACGGTGGTTACATAATTTATATTATGTGTTTTGCATGCTTCAATGTTGACGAGATGCAAAACGAAACTAAATATACGTCGTCGATTTTGTTTTTAACATGGTCTCGTAATCATTTTGTTTGAAAACCAAACCGGCGTTCACTTAATCGGTTTTATATAAATATGTATCACTATTATGTTCCCCTTCAAAAATATCACCCAATAATTCAAGATAATAATTGTACTCTCATCCTGGTTTTTAACCTGTATTCAAGTCCGCCATTATTGATTAGCACCCTATAGAAATCTTACGGATGATCAGGCAACTCCTTAAGGAAACCCTAAGTTTTAGCTGAGATTTAGCTCACTTTTCGCCACTGCAATGAAAATTCCTCGCATTTCTTTTAGAAAGACCTTATGGTAAATTTCTCAATATGGCTGTGTAATTGGCCCTGAAAAACATTCTTTTGTGTTATAATGTTCACATTACGATAGCTTCATCGGCCTTATATGTTATGACAATGATCACATACATGTTAAAATGTTAAAATTACAAACTTTTTTATAATGAGTTCATAATTTGTCTATAACAAAATGTAGGTAAATACATAAAACGTTCATGATATAGAGTAAATAGTTCAACATTACACAGAGCTGTCCACGCAGATGTTCCTAAACGAAGGACGTTACACGTGAACCAGGTTATAATGACCTTAAAAGTTCGCACGCCAGTTTCGTGGAACTTAATAGAATTTTGGCGCCATACAAATTTTGTTCCAGTTGAGTTGGCCCAACTTTGACCATCCTTAGAGACACTGGAAAATCGCGAAAATATTTAACATAGTCTCCAATAAACTGTAGTATCACAATCGTGAGATGTGTGAACAGTTGTCTGGCAAACCACACACGTTTTGTGTTAAAACTGCGAGGTTCTAAATGGGTCTGTTGAAGAGGGATACAGAGCTTCACATAAACGATAGCCAATATAGGTGCAAAACCTTCAGTGACGTATATAGCATGTTGGAGCCTAGCAAACAATCAAATTTCCCACCATTTTCCAATGTCTCTAACCATCCTCCTTCATAATATAATATAACATACTTAAGGACAGGAAATTACCAAGGGTTCAACGACCAACCGGCTAGTCTCCACAGTCCTGTATACGTAGTGCCACTGATTTTTAAAGTAAATAATATGGCACCAATTTGATTCAGTGCCTAATGTGCACATGTGCAGCTCTGACCCGTGGTCTGTAATTAGATGTTTTTAAACCCTGAGCATCTCGAAGTTCTACCAGCGAATCACAGACCTGTGGTGTCCAAGTAAGCTTGTTCTGATTGGCACAGTCAAGCTAGCGACGGCTCTGCAGAAATTCATTCTGCCAATAACGCACGATGCAGAGCAGTAGATGTTCACGTATGGCTTAAACAAGTTGGTTCCTGATTATTTTAACCAATAATCATTGGATGTGCGCATGCACTCTGACTTCAACCACTTGTACCTCGTCTGCTGTTCCAGTGAGTGGCCAGTTGTACATTTGACAATGCAGTGCGGGAGTCTGTGATTGTTCTCATGAAGATCTGCCGTTGGTTCGCAGTCCTGAATGAAGAGTTTAATTAACTGCTACCCTATTACGAAATTAATTGACGGGTACGGGAGTTTGAAGTCCAAATTAATATCGAACGAATTTATAATAATTAGGGACTTAAAAAGTTCGCACTTTCTCTTTAGCGCAAGCTAGAGTTTAAACAAGTTTATGTTAGTGTCACTTCCGCTATTGGCCATTGACGTATTTGGAACCTTCTGGAAAACCCTCAGCCAGTAATAAATAAGCCAACAAATGCAGGTGCAGTCCTGTGGTATCACTGTGACAGCGAGCAGCCAATGAACAGTTCCTGTCAGCTTGAATAAACGTGTATTTTGAAGGTTAGAGAGCTCGCGAATTTTCCTGTTTCTACTAATAAGTGTTTGAACGTATAGGACCAGTGAATTTTGGAGAAAAGAATTTGGCACCGACCTGTTTTAATGCTTTACGAGCACACCTACAGCTCTTCTTCGAGGTCAGTGATTGGATGTTTTTATATTTCAGCATCTTGTGGTTCTAGCTGCTAATCAAAGACGCGTGGTGTCGCAGTAACAAGTTTTGACTGGCACAATCAAATGAATGACGCCTCTACACAAAAATTCGCTGTCAATAACCTTGGAACAAAGTAGTGCAAACATCTTTTCGCGAAAATCGGGTGGTTTCTACTCACTGACTACCGGAATACCATTCACTGGAGCAGCAGCCAATATACAAGTAGCTAATGACAGAGTGTATACAGGGCCGTGAAATCCAGCCGACAGGTCGATGATTCCGCGAAGTTCCTGGGACTCTAGAAATGACCTGGGTCAGATGATTTTATGGAAAAAAATTTTTGACTGGTTTTATTGTAAAACACGTAGGCTTACGTCCGGTTGCCACTGGATAATAAAATATGTCGGGCATGTTAAAGATTAAGAGGGTCACCTTTGAATCAAAGACAATGTTCAGCGTCGCAAATATCGCTAAAAGAAAATAGTTGCTGTACTTGCCATATTTTTGTTGAAATTGGAACATCCCAATTTGATTGTTGGTGCAATCCAAACTGTTCCTATAGCAACGTGTTCTGTAAAGTAACAATTTGTTCTCTAAAAGGTGCAAAGATCACTTTTTCAACTGAACATACTGTTAAATCTGCCGTAAAGAATTTTGTAGGAACAACCCTGATATTGCCACCAGCAAAACTGTATTGTTGTATCTATTTTAACAGAAGTACGTTACCTACAAAAATATTCTTCGTTCAGTTCACCATACACCAATTAAGGAGAGTTGCTGATCATTACGCACGTAATTGAAATCTAGCTTAAGCTAAATTCTTTCGGAGAAAAATTAGTCTTCATACAGCAAAAATACTTCCGTTTGCATAACAAAATTTTGTTTGAATATGATGCACTACCCAGACAGCAGAAAAAACTTGCTACAAGCTTGTAGCAAGCTTGCCAATGCAAGCCAGTAACCTTGCAGCAAGCATGAAATGCAAGCCAATATACTTGTAATAAGCCTGCTGCAAGTTGCCTAGTTTACACATTTCTAACTTGCTGCAAGCTTGATTTGTAAGCTTGCTGCATGCTTAATTTGCCAGCCTGAAGAATAAATCAAAATTTTATTTTCTGCAATATCTTCACTATCATTCAAATTTACATCTTAAATATTGCTTGTTAATCGACTTGTGATGTTAATTACTAAACATTAAATTTCGGCTCCTGTGCCAAGATTGGAACCACTGACCCCTTGCTTTCAAAGCTGGACCACTGGACTATTCAGAATACTTAAAAGTGGTGTTTAAGTGAGAGTCGGTTGTCAAATAACGAACTTTGTTATGGAAATGCTGATGTTTGTGAATTTATTAACAACGGTAAGGATATCAGTTTACTTGTAGTTGTACATAATATCGTAATAGTTGTTTTAGGTAGCATATGAAACAGTGTTACTTTTTAAAGCGCTTGTTCATTTACAAAGTTCAGTTTAAATCTCAAATTCGATCATTATTGACGGCACAGAAAATATTTCATGAACTAAGATTGCTAAGGGAAATTTCAATGCAATATCAGCTTAATATAGGGGACAGGATGCTTGCAGCTTATCACATGACCAGTCATGCTATGTAAGTGTAATTCAAGTCAAATACACCTTTGTCGCAAGCTTGGTTCAGGTTTGTAACAAGAGTTCTGAGCAAGCTTGCTATGGCAAGTTAAACTAAAGTGAAATATAAACTTGCTGCAAGCTTGATTCAGGCTTGCAGCAAGTCTCGTGAGTAAGCTTGCTATGGCAAGCCAAAATCAAGTGAAATGTAAGCTGGCAAGCAGGCTTGCAGCAAGTCTGCTGCAAGTTGCCTAGTTGACACTTTTTTATAGTTTTGCAAGCTTACATACTAAACATAATTAAAGGTTAACTTGTAAGCAATCAAGCTTAACACAAGCTTGCAAGAAGTTTAACTGCAAGCATTTTTCTTAAATACACCTGCAGAAAGCTTGTCAAGCTAAATAATACCTACGCCAGCATAAAAGCTTAAGTCAAATGTAAGGCTTGCAGTAAGTCTACCGAAGCAAGTTTATAACTGCAAGTCAAATGCAAGGCTTTCAGTAAGCTTACATGTTGTGTGGGTACAAATTAACTTTGCTGCGAAGGTATTTAGCTTGCGGTAAAGAAATATTGCATAACAACAAAGCAAATGTGAAAAAATTTGTATTGTGGCACATTACGTGTTTTAAACGTTTTTTTTAATAATTACATTTCTTTGTATTAAAAAAAATTTTTTTTAATAAAGCTTGCGTCAAAAATATCACAACATCCTTAACCTCAAAGATTTAAAATATATTATCTTAACGATGACACCATTTTTGTTACCATTACTTGAACTTTTGAACGAAATTTTCTTTGCGACAACATAACTTTGCAGTGGTCCATATTTAAAGAAACAATTTTTTGCCCTAGCGAAAGTGTTGTACTGTGTAGCAATGACATGTTATGCAACGGAAATACAAGTTTTTCTGTCATCCTTATAGCTAGAGCTTCGAGTTGGTTTTAATGTCCAAAGAGCACGTCGACAGATCTGATTCGTGGTTATTGGCAGCGTGTCTATATTCAGACACGTCTCTAACTTGACTGCACTGATCAGAATGAGATTACTGAGACATCATATGTCTGTGATTTGTTATAAGAACCCTTAGACATTGAGGGTTAAAACCTTTAATCACCAACCATGAAGCAGAGCTGCAAATGTGCAGATATGGCATTAAAATCAAATGATGCAATAACCTTTTACCCACAAAAATCGTGGCGTCACAATTACAGAATGACAATTTGTCGAAACCATGCAAATTTATTTGGAAAAGACTTTACCCGTGTTTGTCCTTTCTGAGTATATAATTGAGTAGAGAAATTAAATTTCAAGTTCACTTGAACAGTTTAGAGTATACGATATTCTTACTGTGTTTCATAAAAGGAATATTCATATTGTCCATTTGGCAATGCTGCGACTGACACCGATGTGCCTGGCCGTGAGACTGCCAGCAGAAATATTGAGTTCAATGTCGGTGGTCGATATCTGCCACGTGCCGACCTGAATGTTTGATTAGTCGGTCACGATACGGCGAGACAGACGTACTTTGTCTCGATGGTATTGAAGTGAACTGCCACACGCGAGACTCGGCATTACCAGTCTGGTGACTGGTGACTGTGTTGTTGTATATGTCTGGTTTAGGACACTACTATCTGCAACTGATAGAGAACTGCAAATTTCGCGATATTACATTGCAGCAGACTGTTCACCAATCTGCTGGGTGCTCATATGACTTTTGCTGTTGGCCATCAGTTTGTGGGATTCAATTTGAAGTGACTTCATGAATTGTTAATCTAACTGTAATACATCCACTATCATTAGGGCGAAAGAAATTTTCCCAAATTTGTTTCAGTGCCTTACGAGCACATTTGCAGGTACGCTTCATGCCAGTGAGTTGATATTTTAACTTTCAGGTGTCTTGGAGTTCTACTGGCAAATCACAGACGTGCGGTGTTGCAACATCGTTATTGCGATTGGCGCAGTCGAACAAGAGATGTCTAGGAACAGGAAGTTTTCGTAAAAATAATATTTCACCGCACTTTGTTTCAGTACTTGACGTGCACACATTCAGATCTGCTTTTTGGTCAATGATTGGATTTTTTACCTCCCAGCGTCTCGGGGTTCAATCCCCAAATCATAGACGTGTGGTGTCGCAGTTAACCTTGTTCTGATTGGTACAGTCCAATGAAAGTCGACTCTACACAAATACGCACAATAACCATGAAGTAGAGCTACATGCGGCCCGTGAGGCACTGAAACAAAAGATAAAATAATTATTTCCGCGAAGATTTATTGGTACTATCATGTAATGCGGATACACGAAGGTACGAAGGCCTAGAGCAAAGAGCGTCACCTAGTGTGTTTGGGTGAGTATAAGCCAGTGAATTCTAGACTGTCATCAAATAATAACCCAAAATTTGCAGGTCTCGCTATTGAATGCATTCACTTAGTAACTGTGAGATATCATTTATCAATAACATTATATTGGGGGCTACTTTGCACCACTAAAAACGTTTGATTCTATTCCACAACGTGATGAAGAAACTATTCCTAGCAATCAAATTTAAATTTCTTTATCACACTATTAAAGTTTCCAAATTCTTTACCAAAACTAATGTTTTGTGAACTTCAAACTTTTCTTAATTTATAGCAACCATTTTAAAGAGAGTTTTTTTTTAGAGGGACTAGGAAAAACATTGTGCCAACTATTATTTTATCTGCGCGAAGATATCACGTTATGTTGTTCCCTAATAAACATAACGTCTACAGAGTGTGGTCACACCACTGGATGTCACTGAGAATTATTTTACATAAAACGATAGTAATTCAGTTATGTCTTGGCCCAAATCGTAGAGAACTGCTGCTATCCTTACTTGAGAAACGCTGTTAACATCAAAATTAATGGGAGAGGAGCATTTAGTAGCGACACGGGAAGACTATGGAAGATTTTTTGAGCAGAGAGCTCTAAACTATTTAAATTTAAGAGTCAGTGCCTCTCATCATGCTGAATTTGTCACTTGACTTCTTCCTGTTTGAAGATTTCATATGCATGGCTTGCAAATATTAGAGTATGAGCTTAGCTATATACCGTACATTGAAATATGAATGTCATAGGCTATACGAGTTACTAAATCATAACTGTGATGATAATATAACAATTAAGACAATAATGATCTTTCACAATTTAAAAATATCAAATTACACATAGTGTCAATTAAGTACAAAAATATGCACAGATTCGTAAAATGTAATGTTCCTTTAATGGAAAATTGTTAGTAATTCGTCAGTCTATTCAGTTATAGTGAAAAAAGGAATACTTTTTGCATTAGATGTGATACACCCTCTTAAGCACTGAGACTTTAAACTTATTTGTTTCGAAGGGAAGGAAAGTCTTTGGTATGCTGGGAAGGGTGCTGAAAGGAGTCAGTCGCGAGGTTAATGAAATGGCATATTTGTGTTGGACCCGTATGTTGGAGTTAGTTGAGGTACAGGAACTGGAGAAGATCCAAAGAAGGACGGCCAGCTGGATCCAGGGTAGGTGGAGAAGACAATTGTAAAGAACGCAAGTAATTTTAGGCCATCCCTGGTGCTGAAGGAGTTGAGAGAGTGAGAGATTTTGGTCAGCGCTTAACATCGAGGTCTTTAGCGCTGGTCAAGGGTGACACGAGGTGAGTATGGAGCAGCGCCAGAATAGTTGGCGGGGGAAATGGGAGATCCCCGAGAAACCCCGCCGACCAGCGGCATCGTCCAGCACGATTCCCACATGCGAAAATCAGGTGACCGACCCCGCAGGGAATCGAACCCGGATCGCCTTGGTGGGAGGCGAAAGGTCTGACCTCTCGGCCACCGCGGCCCCTCTGAAGGAGTTGAGTTGACCCTCAGTGAAGGACAGAGGAAGAGTTGAAAGACTGGTTAGGAGGTTTAGGGTGGTGCGTGGAGGAGGTGGTTAGGGAAAGCTGAAAGTTAGACTAACTACGGGCCTGTATAGAGGGAGAAGGGACAGCATTGGAAAGATACAGAGGATGTGGAGGAGGACAGAGTGGAGAACGTTGTTCATGCTGATGAGGATGGTGAGGGTGTGGAATGTGCTGAGAGAGGAGTTGATGACTGATATTTTGGGTGGTTCAGAATGATGTTGGACGGAAAGGTGAACTGAGAAGACAACTTATTGCCACTATGTGTGAGCCTGCTTTGCCAGGATATTTATTATTATTGTTCTGATAGAAGCATTCACACAATTAATTTGCTACTGCTTTCAGCATAAGTTCGGGAGCATATACATTTGGAAATCGGGAAATGAATTAGATAAGTAGTTTAACCACTCACTGAAAATTTTATGGCATTGCTGTAAGGCAATGTGCAGTTTACATGATAGCCACTATCCTGTTCTGATATTCATAATGCTATAAAAAGTACGTTCCTTATTTGTTAGTTATATTATTGTGTTTTGCAGCATAATTATTGTTATAAATATTAACTATTAGTACCGAATTGTTTAGAAGTCTACTAATTTTTGCATCTGCATTCCACCAAATAATTTTTTGTTTTTCACCATTTTAAAAACTCAATCAATCATAAATACTAATGTTAGAAGGGAATTTCTACTGGCTGAACCTAAGCAGTAATACAGTCATTATTTGCATTGAGATGTCAGGTTCTTGCTGCTTCTTCCTTACGTATTTATTACTACTTATGTGTTCCAATGGCTTTTCTCTGCCAAACTATATGAAGGTGTATGGCATAATCTCAGAGATAACACAATGCAACTGGCTAACAGCAATGTGAAGGATTGCCAGTCACTGTGTGGTTTGAAGTGTCACTTGCATTTATTGAGTACTTCATTGATACTTAAAAATATGGATGATGCTGGAGATAAAGGCGGAAAGAAATACTGAGAATTAAGCCATCCATGTGCCCATACCTTACATTTACTTTCAGTCGCTTATTAAAATTTTTTTTCGTGTTTGTATTTACTTATGCAATAATAGTCTGCAGTTACTTATACTTAAACCCTATCACCTTACAATTTCTCCAAACATACATTGACGTCATGTGCTAATTAATAATTAAGAAACATAGTATTGGGAATTGGACTTTCTTTTTTTTTTTTTTTTCATTATACACTGACTTTATTCCTACTTCGGAATTATTGGTGTGTTTTTTAACTACAGCCATTTCTCACTTCCTTGGTTTTTTCTTCAATTTTTGATATTGTTCATTTTCTTGTGCTTAGTCCTTTTGTGTATGTGTGGTTTTCCTGTGACTCAGCAATATTCACAAGCAGTGGCTAATATACAACAAAACACCTCAGTTTTTCAAGAACCATCGTTTTTATTCAACTACGCATTTCTCAGAACGGTTCGTTGTAAAGCTAAACATCATAATAAACTTGTAATATTTTAATTTCTTCTGCATCGAGGTACATGTCGTCAAGTCCATTCACCTGACAATACTCCTATTATGAGGTCCCACTGAGGTTTCATATGTGACACGAAAGTCGTACATCATACCTCGTTGGGAGTATATCAATAAAAATTCACCCAGACAGATGTTGAAATTCTTTAACCAGAGGCGGAACGCATGTATATGTTCAAAATGAACTCCTAGCTCGTATTTGAGACTGCAAGGTAGATGTTAACATAACTGATGGATTTAAAGTTTGTGTATTCGCTATATTGTTCGCGAGTGAAATATCAGGTTTTCAGGATATTAGTGTGAAAGCATCAGCTAGTGCTGTGCTGATTGTGGGTTCGACTCGAAGTGGCTGTGGTTGTATATTTTTGTATACAGCCCCACCTCGCTGTACACTGTAATCTCCAGCTTGCTCATTGAGGCCCCCGGATTTAGATAGACATTAATTGGGAGGATAAGAAGTGCGCGCCTGGCTAAAAAGCCGATAAACTTTCCGTTGTAACTGATAAATACAGGCCAGCGTGGTCTCGCAGTGCTGGAAGCAGTCAGATAGCTAAATAGCGTCTGTGTGCAGGAAAGCAGGCCACAGAGACAGCGAATTTTGTCTCTGTGGTCACCAGTTTGTCACAAAGTAGGGAAGCAGTAAATTTTGCTCTAATGCGGGGCAGTTTGGGATCTTCACTTAGCTGGGGGTGGAGGAGTCTTACCTAAGTACAGTCTGTCTCATGAAATAATTCCATATTTTGACATTTCTTTTCTGAGAAATTTGCCTGGCTGTTCCATTGTTCAGAGCTTTAAACCTACATGGCTTCCTGGAAAAGCACGGTCTCCACAATCCTGTTTACAGACCTCACTTCTCAGAAGTGAACTGTCAAAATGTGGAATTCTTTCATGAGATAGACTCTATGCGGGTTAGCTCCACCCAGTCAGCGATCTCCCTTGAGCACCTTTGGAAAACTGGAAGCTTCAGGTTCACTAAGAAGGAACGTGGTGATAGGACTAGTCACTATGCGGTTTCGTAGAAGCTGGATAGGACTCAGTCTCGTCAACGTGGTCCCTGGTGGCTAACCCAGTTTGGACTGTTAGGTGAGGTGGTAACCATTTCCATCTACAGCGATTGGAAAGAGCGTATCTCTTTCTTGCGAGGTATTCAACTGCATCGTCTGCAGTTCGTCTTCTTCTGGTAAAACCTCAGGTACAGGGGGGATTGGTTTGCTGATACTTTGCCAAGATGTCCAGAAAATGCGTGTCTATGTGTGGGAAGTGAAGCTGCCATCAGCCACACGGATCGACATATCTGTCGAACTGTTGTAGTGTTGTAGAGTTAAGTTATGGAGTATAAACGTGAATAAGCTACTGATGACCTTGGTAGTTGGAATCGACAATTCCTGCCTGTTAAATATTCCCGCTGCCAGACATGGCTGTCTGTTGTAGAAGGCTGGAGACTTGTCATGGGCTATTGAGAAAAACAAAAATGGGAAAATTATATTATTGTAGTGTACGGTAGTTTTCGCGAAAAAGTTTTTGCACCAATATGTTTCAATGCACACCCGCAGCTTTGCTTCGTGATCAAAGATTAGATGTTTTTAACTCTCAGTATCTTGGGGTTCTACATGCTGATCTCTGACGTGCGGTGTCTGAGTAACATTCTTCTCATTGGCACAGTCAAGTATGTGACGCCTTTACACAAAGGCACGCTGAAAATTACAGATATCCAAGTAAGACATTGAAACAAAATGGCGGAATCAGGTATCCCTAGTCGTGCGATGCTCAGTTATCAGTGTCAGCGTCCAGACCTCTTCATCTGTGGCTAGGGCCACGATTTTGTGGCCAAAATATTTTTGCACGATTTTCTTTTAATGTCTTATGTGTACATCTGTAGCTCTGCTTCATGGAAAGTGACTAAATGATTCCTCTCACTTGTTTTGAGATTCTACCGGTAAATCTCAGAGGTATGGTACAAAAGAACCATATTCTGATTGGTGGAGTCAAATGAAAGACGTGTGTGAGCAAAGACACACTACCAATAACAATGAAGCAAAGCTGCCGATATGCACATGAGACATTGAAACAAACATGCGAAAAATTATTTTGTGACAAACTCACGACTCGGTCAATGGTCGTGTTCCCATCTTAAGAGGGAGTGGTACATAATTATACGCTAAAGGCATTAGTCTATAACTGTAGCTTTCTTGAATCCAATTTGCGGAAATTAAACAATAGCAATCCTAGACAATAGTTTTAGCCAACGTTTTAAACAAAATTGTTTCTAGTGTTACGAACTTCTGAGGCACAATCCCTGACGCCGGAACCTCGTGCATTTAACTGCGGCGCAAGAGATCACGCGTAAAGAATTAATTCTGGATAAATATTTACTCATACAGTTGGCAAATACCATTACCTAGGATTTTCATTGAGTATGTTATTCATATTGGCTTCGAAAAAAGTGTAGAAATCAATTGATATTTTCAGCGTTTATTTCTCTACCACGCACTCTTAAGGGGACGTCAGCACTTTCGTCGAAGTTATTAATTTTCTTGTAATTAATGTAAGGTGCTACGAATTATAGGCATTGTCTCCTAATATATACATTATATTTTACTACTAGGTGCGTATTATTGGACCAAATTGGTACCGTCAGTTGCTCAGTGTTTACTACATGGTGAGAGATAATCAGTATGTTAAATTTTATATTGCCTTAATTATTTCATAATTACGCTCTAGTACTTCGAATTAAATGTCCTTATTGAAATATTTTCAAAAAAGTCTTGCCGAATTCAGAATCAGGAAGAAATGAGAGGCTTAGATTTATAGTGGTGTAAGTCAAATAGTTTCCACGTAGACAATTTTTTGTAATCACATGTAAAATGCGGTACATTCTTGCGATACTCAAATGGTATTCATAAATTCAGTTAAGAGTGAAATATTTATTACAGAATATTCTTTTGGAAAATGTGAATAATATGAATAAAAAGGACACTACTAAATAATACACACCACTATGAATCTCTGCCCTCAAATTAAGAAATATTCAGCATGTTAAGTGACGCTGCACTGTTACCGACCAGGGGCACCATTTAGGGGGGCAGGGGGGGGGGCAATTACGGCCCCCTTGGATTTAGAATTTTAAATGTATATAATTTTTTTGTGTGTTTCGTTATTTAAATGATTCTAATTTAAGCACATAAAACTTAAGTTTTATTATTAAAGTTTCAAATTTACGCATGCTTAATTAATAAAAAAGATGCAACAAGGTCTCTGTTACTGGATAAAAAAAATCTTGCACCCTCCTCTTCCCCAAAGAAAAACCTGAAATGACGCCGCTGTTACCGAGATCTAACTGGAAAACGAAATGAAGCGTTCAGATGTTCAAAGCTGAACTTGTCATGACGCAATTGTCAGGTGGCTGATAATAATGCGGTAATGCTGCTGAAAGCTTGGCTGGATGTGACGGACACGAGCCAGGGAGATACCGCATTGTCAGTGTGAGCTGTGCTAGCGAGCTGTCTTGGCTGGAACAGCGGTCGAAGCCACGGCGGGGTCGGGATCGATTCAGCCGACCACCGAAAATGCGGGCCATGTCCCCCCTCCCCGGTTTTACCCTCATTCTAGCCTCGCCCGCAGTGTCGCCAGCCTGACGCAACCTCTCCCCAGAGCTGCCAACTTGAGCTACTTTGCGTTAAGAGTTTTGCTACAATCACAATGTCACGACAGACGCGAAGGGCGCGAGGCGACACTATATGTTTGACGACTGTCTCATACATAGGTTTGAAAGCTATCTTGTAACGTAATATATTCGCAGAATTTTCTGTTGACTAGATATAACGTTATACTTTATTGTGCCTGAATGAATGCAATCATGTCATTGGTGATCGATTAGAATATATATTTATCGTAGTCAGTTATATAATTAGATAAGAATAGTGAGATCAAAGTGTTGTAATCAAGCCTCTGGTATTTTTATTTTCCTTCTAGTGTATTCAGTTATACAAATAGTACTAACCAATAACAAACACACAATGACTGGCTTCACCTTTACTCAATAGTTTTCGTTGCGGCAAAAATTAAAATACAATTTTTTTCTAAATATTTGTTTGGCACATTCACCGCGATAGTAGATAGATATATAATATTACAACTCTTATTTTAATGTTGTATATTTTAACCATAGTAGGCCAATAATATTAAATTGCGGCTAGATTCAGTGTAATATTTAAATGCTTACGTAAGCGGCTTTCCCCACCTGCCCTTGAAATATCTTGCAGCGATTTGCGATTGTTCTCTGTATGATACCAATAGGCTACTTAGAGCCCAAGAGGCTTAAGTGGCTGCGTCACCTCATTTGTTAATAATAATTTTCGTTTAATAAATTAACGATGGGTCGAATAACTGGAAGTGTTTCTTTACAGAAACATTGCGTGTTACTATTAGCTGCGTGTTATTTGATGAACTCGATAGTAAGAGTTATTTAGTGTCTATTATTCGGTGAGAGAATTTTTATCATAAAATTTAAATTAGTTTAACTATTTTACACTGGATTTATTTGCTTGGACATACTCCATTGCGAAACAAATGACTGTCAAAAGAAAACTAAAAATAAAAATAAGACGAGAAAACATAAATAAGCAGAGTATGTTTTAGTCATCAGGATACATACACAACATGAAATTCCAAAACTGGAATCTGGTCAGATAAAACAAAGAACAAACAGAAAATAAAAGAAATAACAAAAATATAAAAAAGAAACCTAAGTTGATATGCGACACAACGATGAGACGAAACAAAAACACAAACAGAAATACAGCAAACGACACAACGATGAGACTAAACAAAACACAAAGATGTCGGACACAAACAGAAAAAACAACAACCAACACAACGATGAGACGTGAGCTGCGGTACACAATTTATAGAAATGTTGATAGCAAATGGTCTAATAACATTTCTGAAAACACCAATGTGACTAACGAAGAAATGAGAATAATAATGTAATTTAATAACGACGTCGATAACAAAAATGCAGACAGCATCATCGTCCTTTGATATATACTACCCTAGAATGGGTAAGAAAAGAAATGTTATTTACAGTTTTGATGCAAATTTGTTAACATGTTTTTAAAATTCATAACTTCTGTTGATAGCCAATGTTATGTACATAATGTCGATAACAAATGTTATCAACACTTATTTGTAAATACTAAGAAATTTGTAAACAGAATTTTGGAAACAATGTTGACAACATGAAATTATAGCAATTTTCACTTTAGTTTACATTTGTTTACAACTTTGTTGGAAACACTTGTTTTGTAACGTTATTGCCGGTTTACGCGAGCTTTTCTAACGTAGCCAAGTAAATCATACTTCCCGCTATCTATTTTCAACCAAACAACATATTAAAATAGTTTAAGGTATGTTTCACAACTTATGAGATAACACTGATGTTTTATTTCTTTTTATCTGGTCAAAACAAAATTTTCTTCGACAGTTGAAGGTGTCAGCTTCTGATGAAATTAATTTATATTATTTTTTCTCTTGGTACTGTAAAAATATTGCTTCTGACGTGTTGAGGCTTAGTTACATTGTACGTAAGTATTTACACAGTACTAAACACAAGAGTTAACCTGCATGTACTTCAGTTTGACCGGCTGCAATCACACATAGAGATAAATTCATAAACAAGTTAAGTTTTGTATTAAGGAAGATTGTGTTAGGTTCAGCTTTTGCTTCTTACTAATACTGTGTAAAAGGTCTGTCGGTTCAGAAGCTTTGAAAGTGCTACTAAGCTTTCTGCAATTAGTAGAAAATAAAAATGTTGTGATGCACTTGGTTGTACAGAAAAAATACTGTATTGCAGGTTTTTGAAGTGACAAACTGTCCACAGTAAACAAGAAAATAATTATGAACGAATTATCATGAGTTGCATTTGAGAAAACAATAATAATTTTTGAAAACGTAGTTAGAGGTTATTTATTTTTCTGCATGTTGCCAACTGCATCAACAAATTTCTGCTCAACAATAACAACCACATTTCTACAGCTTATTAGTACCCAGTTTTTTACCATTGTAACAAGTCCTAGGTGCTTGTGTTTATGTGTACAACATTCTTATAATAACAATGCATGTGTTGAACTAATGTTCATTCTAGGCTTTTCTGACTTCTTTTACAGTCCATTACTGACATTATTCTCTTGCCAGTCAAATACTTATGAAACCACTTCAAGTTATTCCCATTATATTTGATAGCGTTATTTAAGATTTTCTGGAATACATGTTCCCATTCAAGTAAATTTCGAAGTATAACACGGTTATTTTAAAAACCATCATCGTTTTTACACAATACACAACCTGGAAGTGGTGTGTTTTGTAACCCTCTTACAGATACGAAATAAAAACGTATCGTGTAGTATTGTACTTATTTATAATGTTCTGTAAGCCATAATCAACGCCCTGGCAAAATGTATTAAACACTATTCAGAAATAAAACTTACAAGAAATTACATAAATTCGAGACGGCCGCTAAATTTTCATGTTACCAATTCGAACTACACAGTTGGCAACAATGAAAACAGCCCCCAGCAGGCTGCTGTATCTCGCTCATCGATTGTTTAGTAACGCCGTGCTCATTGATCGCCTACTGCGCTGCTTGTTTTAGTCTCATATAGGCTACTCACGCTAAATGTAGCACATTTTGAACTTCACAGTTGGCGACAATACAAACAGCCCCCAGCAAGCTGCTTTTTACACTCGTAGATTGTTTAGTAACGCCGTGCTCATTGATCGCCTTCTGCGCTGCTTGTTTTAGTCTCATATAGGCTACTCACGCTAAATGTAGCACA
>PNEQ01078737.1:40089-76638 GCA_003012365.1 Medauroidea extradentata
TAGTAACGCCGTGCTCATTGATCGCCTTCTGCGCTGCTTGTTTTAGTCTTATATAGGCTACTCACGCTAAATGTAGCACATTTTGAACTGCACAGTTAGCGCAATACAAACAGCCCCCAGCAAGCTGCTGTAATACGCTCGTCGATTGGTTAGTAACGCCGTGCTCATTGATCGCCTTCTGCGCTGCTTGTTTTAGTCTCATATAGGCTACTCACGCTAAATGTAGCACATTTTGAACTTCACAGTTAGCGCAATACAAACAGCCCCCAGCAAGCTGCTTTATTACGCTCGTCGATTGGTTAGTAACGCCGTGCTCATTGATCGCCTTCTGCGCTGCTTGTTTTAGTCTCATATAGGCTACTCACGCTAAATGTAGCACATTTTGAACTTCACAGTTAGCGCAATACAAACAGCCCCCAGCAAGCTGCTGTAATACGCTCGTCGCTTTTAGAGCCCTGAACTTCTCGGTAAATAATTTTGCTCCTGTTTTGTATCAGAGCCATGCGCTCACATATACAGTTCTGCTTCATGGTTATTGGCAGCGTGTCTGTGTGAAGTGACGTCTCCAGTTGGACAGCGTCAGTCACTGCAAGGTCACTGCAACCTCACACGTCTGTGATTTGCGGGTAAAACGACAAAACACGTAAGATTTAAACCATACAATCACTGGCTATGAAGCAGAACTGGAGATGTGCGCATAAGGCGCAGAAACAAACTTGGGCAAAATTCCTTTAGTCAAATGTTTATGGCCGTAGGGATTGTAAATCCACGTCCTCCAACAGATCTGGAAGTGTGGCCTCTAAAAAAAAAAAACTGACGATAAAAACAGCCAGTCAAACGTACCTGCAAAATGTATGGTCCATGAGGTTGTCGCCAACAATACCGACCCATCAGACGTAAACAGCAAAATGTAAATCGATGGTGCTATTCAAGCACTGCAAATGGGTTGATGTTCCAAACGTGACTGCTTTGACTGTTGACGCTATCACGTGCCGAAGAATTCTGGCTGGTACTCAGAATGTTGCGAGGAAGTTGAGGTTCATTTGCGCAGTAATACAGAAACCAGCCAGAGAAGTGGACTCGTGGCTGGAAATCAGCTGGTTTCGCTTGCACCGATTCGCTATGAAACTGGTGTAGCAGTTGTTCATGCAGGACCCTCCACACACTTTGTTAGCTCACACATTTTTCATTCAGTTTCAACAACTCTGTCACGCAACATTGGAGCCACTTGTTTTCATTCTGTTTCATTCTGTTGTTACTCCTCACACAACATTTTAGGCACATATTTTTCATTCTGTTTCAACTGTTCCATCACACAACATTAGAACCACACATTTTTCATTATGTTTCAACCGATTTTAAAATAACATGGAGCCACATTTTTCATTCTGTTTCATTTGATCCATCACAAAACATTGGAGCCAGATCTTTTCTATTCAGTTTTAACCGTTCCATCACACAAGACTAGAGTCACGTCTTTTTCATTCTGATTCAACTGCTCATCACACAATATTGGAGCCACATCTTTTTCAATCTGCTGCAATTGCCCCATCACATAACATTGGAACAACTACTCCATTACACAATGTTGGGAACACATCTTTTTCATTATTATTCAACTGTTCCATGGCACGGCATTGGAGCAACGTATTTACATTTCTGTTTCAACCGCTCCATCACATTATGTATAGAGTGTTTAGACTACAACGGAGCCTTATCTACATTTTCTGGAAACATTGACACCACATTTTTATTCTATTTTAAGACATTCTTCTAGGCTTCATTGTAGCTACGTATAAATTTTGTTACAGTCGCTCGTTTTTTTTTTTTTTTTTTTTTGTAATATTGGAGCGAAATCTTTTTCCTTTAGAGCTGTCTCCGTACTGAGTGGAGTTGCAAGGCTTGTGAAACCCACACCGGTCGTAATCCCACCGATATTATCGACCAGTTTGTGTCGTGAAAAGAGGTTTGTTGCTTCCTGATAATAGATACTCGAATTTTATCGGGGAAGGGCGATGAGTTTTACAGTTACGAGCGCGTGGCCAATAGACTGTAAGGTCTTATTGGTTTCAAGTGCGCATACAATAGCAGTTAACGGCCAATCCTTAGCACAGTATTGCCAGAGCATTCAACCCTAAACACACATCATGACTAAATTCCACATCCAGTACAATGCTGAGAAACCAATTAACTCATCCATGATTTACAGACGTGCTATGCTGAACACTCGGCGAAAAGCAATTGCTATAGTTCTTTGCGTAAAGTTAAACGTCAAATAATAGAGGTTATGGTTTACCGCGGGAAAATTTGACTGTTAGTTGTATTTCAACACACGGTCAGTTTACAAGAAGGTTACTGGCTTTAACTTGTACTTAGATCTGTTACCCTATATGACTGAACCAATAAGAACTCCGAACATAAATGCCTGCTATTGGTCTGCATACAACTATGTTGTGTCAAAAGTATATCACCGAATCACATATGTTCGCAAGAAATTACAGCGTTTTAAAGGCAATGTTGGAACAAAAATTTTCGCGATATACTATCATCTCTACAAATAACAAGTATTTCATTATTTAGTGTAAACCATTATTATTATTAATTTCATTTAAAACCTTGCTTTTGAACTTTCACTGGTGCTTTACAAATGGTTTCATGCTCGAAGCTACCCATAAATTACGAAATCGTACGTGTGTGTATGTATATATATATATATATATATATATATATATATATATATATATATATATATATACATACACACGCACACTCAAATGATATGTAAATACAAACGTGCACTTCCACATAAGGGAACATGGTAACATGGGTGAAGATGCATCTCTTAAGGAAATATAAAGCCATAATGTCTGATTAAAATGTACAAGTATATATAATATATATAATACACTATTTTTGTTGGACATTTGTGTAAGACAGTAAAGAGCCGTAAGATTTTTTTTTAAGTTCACAATATAATTACCGAAACAAAAAAAGAAACGTGTATGACTGATATCTTCACCCGAGTTACCTCGTATATACAGCTTGTCCAGCAACAACCACATATAAAGTCCACTACGCGAATCCTGGGCTGAACTGAACACGAACACATAAGTGGCAAAATTTTGCACGACGACATTTGACGTGCATAATGTGTCAACACTGCACGGAGAAAGTCCCGTCTTGCTTTCCAAGTCCAGGTATTACTTTATGTACGTTACGTGGAGTAAACGTAGAATCATGTTTGGACTGCTCGGGATTTGAACCTACACCCATAGTATGCAGGTCAGAACAATTGCAGTAAGATAAGGAAGATATCTGTGGAGCATAAGGGTGGACTAACTGCAGTGCTATCTATGTTGCCACACAATTCGCAAGTAAATACCATTGTATAACATTTAGCCATTAACACTTGGTCTCCAATTTAGCCCAGAATTCGCGCGTGGTATGCTTGTTATGTGTGTGTGTTTATAGACACCCTTTATAATATATATATATAAACATATATACATACATATATATATACATATAAACATGCATAAAATATATAAAGAGATATTAGTTTTAAATTAAGCATTTCATTTAGATTTCGTGTAGAATTTCTCGAACATCTTGAAATGCAACACCTCTGTGGACTTGTATACATTTTGGCAACACTGGCCGGCTGATACAACTTCGATATAAATAGAGTGTTGCAACACACTCTTCATAACATTTCCCACCATGCTGAGCACGATTTCACCGTTTCTCTTCCTGAAGTCCTGATTATGTTTTTTTTTTTTTTTAATAATCTGTAGGTCAAATTGGACTCCCCGTAAGTACTGACAAAAATTTCAATATTTTGCTTCATCTTCCTTTCGTTAAAAAGACGTGGCTTGTTTGACTGTATTTTCAGTTTTTGAGCCATACCAGTTGTTCAAATTGTATGATCAAAAGTTTCTGTTCAACAAAGCATGGGTTATATCCTTGGTAAACTGCTTGATATAAATAATATTTGAAAATTTCGTCAATTTGTCATGCAGAACCATTGCAAGAGAAATTTTGAAAGTTTACTCATAATTCCCTTGCAACGATTCTGCATGACAAATTAACGAGTGATTAGATTATTAGTTATGTCAAGCAGTTAATGAAGAATATGTCCTATACTTAATCGAAGAGATAATTCTTATAATACAATTTGAATTAATTGTATTGCTCAAAAACGGAAAACACAATAAAATTGTCTAATACGCCCCCTAAACGCCCATTTCTGTTTTGCCAATACGAGGAATAAAAAACTCAGTTTATCGACCAGGAAACGAGTTCATCGCCGATTGCACTCGGCCATAGTGCGTGTCGTATTTCGCGTCAAGCGCGTCTTTTGCTCGTGACTACGAGAATGTAATGCAGGAACCGCAATAAAGCGACAGACGCGACGCGAATAACATAACTGGTCAGCCAGTCGGCGTAAAGGCTTCTGTGGCATCAGCGCGATAAAAATCGCGGACACCACGCGATTTGCCATTATAAAGTGTATTTATTTCATCCGCTTCGCGTACGCGACAAAACTGAAATATTTTTTAGGATTTTGTTATTTGGCAGTAAGAAGCGTTTATTTATTTAAGAGAGATTTTTTTTGTTATTACAATAAAATCGTAACCATTTTAAATCATCGCGTCGTTGTGATTTTATTTTCACAAGTGGGAACTCCAGTGGTTATAGAAAATATACTAGAAATAAACGTAAAAAGAGAAAAATAACGTAATCATGAATGGCTGTCGTACAGGGGGTTATTACGTAGGGGCATGGCCCTAGTTATAGCTTATGTAACTGTTTTTTAGTATTAGTCGCAAGGCAGAAAACTAGTGATTGCAATATCGAGAATTTTTATTGTCGCATCGCGTCCCTAGCATCGCGTCCGTCGCCCTGTTGTCATTTCAGCATTACTGTTGTTATCGTCACAACTATTATATTGACAACCGACTTTTTTGATGGACAAATAAACCTCTAAAGCGTCCACTGGTGGCCGTGTGTTTGTATGACTGAGGTAGGCCTACTCACTTGCCTAACACTCAGTGGCACGGCCGTAGAAGAACAGGTCTGGACACTCGCCTGGAAACTTGACCCCCTTGTTGTTTGGCTGTAGTTCACTAAGTTATCCAGAATATTGTGTTTTATTGGCGCTTCAGTTAGGGCGGTCGGACTCAAACTCCGCCCACTTCCTTTCCACTGAGATAAACAATTTATCAAAACGTATTTTTTTTATCAATTTATGAAATACTTTCTTCGCTCACAAATTTAATAAAAGGCTCCAGCAATCTTTAGTTACTTTATAAATTTAACAATGGAGAAAAGTGGACGGAGTTTGAGTCCGACCGCCCGGAAAACAGCGCCAAAAAGTTCGACATTCTCGGTAACTTGACGAACTACAGCCAAACAAGAAGGGGATAAAGCAAAATACATTGGTAGATAGGCAAGTGTCCAGACCTGTTTTTCTACGACCGTGCTCAGTGGCAAACTCGTCTTTGTGTTGGTAGAAAAAACTTTAAAGACAAGTCCATTGCAAATTTGTAGAGTAGTTCCACACGAATCCCGTGAGTGCTTTTTCAGTTATAACAAGTTCAATAAGCTGTTTTTAGCCATTTTGAAATTATTTTTCTAATTGACGCCATACTTTGAAACTACCTTTATGTCATCATCAGGAGTGTATTATATTTGTGTAAGTTGACACAATGGATACACGTGGAATAGTTTAGTAAAATAAAGTATTTGCGAACACACTGCAACGCATTTTAATGCAGGTGGTGCACTTAATAACTGATAGTAAGGGAAAGGAAAATGTTGCGAGTTCAATAACATGCATGGATAAAATCCACTCTCCTATGTATACTCAAGCCCCTTATACTCGTTCTTTCTCTGCTGTTCCAGCGGGGCCGTGGGGCCCGGATGGTCAGACCATTCCGACCAAGGCGATCCGGGTTCGATTCCCGACGAGGTCGGTCCCCGGATTTTCGCATGTGGGAATCGTCCCGGACGATACCGCTGGTCGGCGGGTTTTCTCGAAGATCTCCAGTTTCCCCCACTCTTTCATTCCGGCACTGCTCCATACTCACCTCATGTGACCCCTCACCAGCGCTAAAAGACCTCGATGTTGAGCGCTGACCAAACTTTCTCACCCACTTACTCTGTTCTTCTTCCAGCGAGTAGTAGTTGTGGACAAATAATAGTCGGGGCTCGAGTATACACGTGACAGTTGAATATAACTCGCAAGTAATTGAACTTGGGGAAATACTCGACCCCAGAGCCCCGGAGGAGAGCTGGACCACTGTTGATCGGATGAGTGCCGGCGGAAGACAGACCTGGTCTACTTAGTAACAAGACGTTATATTGAAGTGCTTGTCCTCATTATTGTGCCACTACGAGGGGGATGGGGTGAGGTGAGTTGCTGTCTTCCGTGGTTTCCCAACGATTGCAGCTGAACCTCTCTCGCTGCCCGGCTTGCCAGGCAGTATCATAACAATACGGAATCACAGATGTCTGCTACGCAGAAGAGCTGACATCATTCTGATTCGCCTAGTCCAATGAGAAACCTCTTCACTAATATACGCGGCCAATAAACGCAGGACAGCTGCAGATGATTTCTAGGGCCATGAACCTTTTCGCTAAAAGAATATTGCCCCAGTTTGTTAAAATTACTCACGTGCACATCTGCCGTTCTGCTTCATAGCCACGTTAATTGTGGTTGTTTCTTCAGATTACAGACGTGTTGTGTTGCACTAACCTTCCTTCCTGACTGGCACAGTCTTACGAGAGACGTCATTTCACATAAACACGCTGCCAATAACAATGCGGGTGTCTCTATTGTTTACACGCCTCCAGCCAAATTTTCGCATAGTCTTAAACGCATCATGCCACATGTTTTGAGTTCCGTATTCGGTGTATTATTTCGTCAATACAGTTGCGAAATTCATTAAAGTCGGCGTGTATTGTCATCCCTTGCTGTTTACTGAAGAATAAGTACCGTGTTGGTACAGAACCTTACTGTCTTCTGTACACTCAAGCCATAACTCGTCACTATTACAGTGCATTACATTTTTTAAATGTAAATAGTACTTCGAGTATCATCCTACGTAATGTACGTGTACTAGTTTTACATGCATGCCGATCTGACAACTTGACAAATCACGTTCACCCCAATTTTTTTTAATGGAAAGTCAAACGTCAAATAAAATAATTTTTAATGTTTAGTGTAAAAGTTAACATAAGGTCCGCATTAAATCCGGAATTTAGCTTTGACTGATGATATTCTTAGAGCTACATTGCGTAACACAAACTGAATAAAAAAAGGAACGATAACCGCATTAACGTTTGCCCTTTTCGAGGTTATTTTGACGTACCGAAAATATTAGTTTTTGGGTCCTTTTGTATGCATAACATAAAATTGGAGTCAAGTATTAAAAATTATTTTCTTTGAAACATCTAATTAGCATTTGAAACTTTCTTCAACAAACGAAATAAACATCAAAATTTTGAAGAGACCGTAGTTACCCGACAAGGTCAAAGTAACCCCGGTTTACGTTCATTTTTGTTAAAAATAATAGCATTCCACGGAAATTCCAAACATATGTAGATTGACCTGTAAAATTCCACACATTACGTGAAATTCTACTCGTTTGGGAGAATTCCAGTCGTTTTGGACACAACAGACAGGGCACACAGTCAATATAATAGACTGTGTGTGCAACGCTTGGGGAGACACGTGACTGGCGCGTGTTCGCCATGTGCTCGACCACGTGTTGCTGCGGTGACGTCACACGGAGGGGCGGTGTAGGGGAAACACGCCCGGAGGGGAAGGTAGGGGAAAGCGCGCGCACCCCTTCTCGCTCGGAGGGGAAGCGGCCCTTCTCGACCACCCCTCTTTCATCTTCCGCTTTCTCTTTCACTTCCCTACGTCCTCTGTTTCTCCTTCGTTGGCGTACTCCGGCGTCAGCTGTGACGCCGTACTCGCCGTCTCCACGTGGAAGAGAAGCACGTCGATACTCGGCCAGCGCCCGCCTGCCTGATGAACGGCACCCCTGCATACGTCAAACACCACCCGCTCTGCAGGCGCGAGTTATTTCTCTCACGAACAAACCGTCAGGTCTTCATTTAGTGCTACAGCCCGGTACACACTTTACTTGTGGGGAAGTGTCAGACAATTTCATTGTATAGGGGGTTTGGGATAAAGTGAGCACTAAACATTTTACCTTTGAAAAATGTCACTAGCCGTTAACTATATCACCATTACTGATTGTATGGTTGGCAGCGAATTTACTGAAAATAGTTCCAAGTATTTTTGTGTTTAAGTTCAACAATACTGAAACAAAATCAACCAAAATTGATTTACTTGTGTTTTATATATTTATTAAACCTTTTTTTTTAAATCAAATTATGTAGGTACACCTACCGACTGCACATTTTATCTTACACGCACAAACGTCAAGTGACGAGATCAAAGAGGTTAGACTTTTCATGTCGTTAGCCGTTACGCGCGGTAAGATACCAATCGGCTGAAAATAGAACTTTAGCAGGGCTTTTTTGAGTGCTCACTTTATCCCGAACTGACTATATTTTCAGTTTTTGAGCCATAACATTTTTTCAGGTAGTTTTATCAAAATTTCTCTTCGGCGAAGCTTAGGATATATTCTTGGTAAACTGCTTTACATAAGAATGGAATCTTTCATTAATTTGCCACACAGAATCGATGCAAGGGAATTTTCGAGTGTTAACCTATAATCATGTTGCAATAATTTTGAATGACGAATAATTTATGATAATGTCCGTTATTATTTATGACAAGTAGTTTGCCAAGAATGTATCCTATGCTTTGTTGAAGAGAAAACTTTTATAATACAATTTGAATAAATTATATGGCTCAAAAACTTAAAAAAACAGTACAATTGTTTAACCCTCCCCCCTTTAGAGTTAGTGGACCTGGCACGTGAGAAGTGCTATAATGTGGTACGGAAAGTACTATTTATTGTGTAACTATTAAACACGTTTCCAGTGCGTTTATCTACGAAAAGAAGACACACTTCAATCTGTGTCACATATAGGCTACTGAATGTCCCATAAGTCGGGTCTTATAGGTAGACACACTGGAAAATCGCGAAAATATTTAGCATAGTCTCCAATAAACTGTAGTATTTTAACCGTGACACGTGTGAACAGTTTTGTATCGAATCACACACGCTGCGTGTTCAAGCTGTACAGTTCTAACTGGGCCTGTTGTAGAGAGAAATAATGCTTCAAATAAACCATATCCAATATAGATACAAAACATTCAGTGATATATACAGCATGTTGGAGCCTAGCAAATAGTCATCTTTTCCCGCGATTTTCCAGTGTCTCTACTAATAGGGGAAATTTGAAAGGGTTTAATAAGGAACGTTATAGTGGAACGCCCTGTATGTATGTTTCATACGGAATGTTTCGATGCTATCAGTTTTACTCTAACTCACCATTTATGCACGTTCTACAATGACACGTAAATATACCATCACGGACACGAATGACGGAAACGTAAGAAAATTACGTAGTTACTTCCGTCTGCTAGTCTACAGGTCGAACATAACACGCCCGTCAAACACATCGTTGCCTCTAGGCGCGAAGTAGGCTACTCAACTAGCGCGCAGTGTTTTCCTAGAAACATTTTTTCATTGATACTTCAAGCGATTACCTGGTTGTTTTATTTGTGGAATGTTTGCGGTAAAGTCCAATGCAGGTTCCTATGACTTATTTTTACGAATACGATAGATATTTTCTCAGCTACAGCAAGGTGAATAAGCTATTTTTAGCACTTAATAAGGGGACGGAATTATGTAAATCATAGGGACACAATTTGAAGTGTGTCTTCTTATCGTAGATGAACGCATTAGAAATATTTTAAATACTCACACAAGAATAAATACTTTTCGTGCCTCGCTACACTACGTCTCACGTGCCAAGTCCATTAACACTTAAGGGAACCGGTACTCGCCATTTTGGAAGAATGGAACTTCTACATTTAATTTGGCCTATACATTTTCAATAATGTTTTATACTTCAACAAGGCACAGCGAATAGTTACTTACATTGTATACAGTTGGCAGTGCTGTTACCATCCGTAGAAAATAATTCTAACTCCGGAAGGCTGGTAGTGAAATACTAGCAAAGGTAATGAAGGGGTGAAATTTTTAATAAATCTCATTGTATGGAACTTACAGCGAAAATTAAAGAATTCGAAGATGGCAAGTACTGTAGTGTTACGTTTAAACGAGAGCAGATAATTATCAAAAACCTGTTTGGCAGGTTTGTTTAAAATTTACTTCTCCATGTTGGCTATTTTTTTTTCAAAATAGTAAATAACATGGTTTAAGCTATACTCAATTTCATATAAGTTTGGATAAATGTGTGACAGCAACTTTCAAGACAATCTTTGCAGTACAAATGCTGAAAAGGACATTTCAAGTCCATTCTAGAGCCAAAAATTTCTGGCATTGTTCAACAAATCACAAAATACTGAAAATTATTTCCCATAAGGGGCTGTCAAATTTATCCAAACTTACATGAAACAGAGTATAATTATGTATTTAACGAAATTCTTGTTAATTGACTGTTTGTAGAACCATATAATTTCTTGCTTTGAAAAAAATAGTTATCACAGAAAAAAAAAACATTTTAAACAAAACTGCCAAACAAATCTTTGATATCTGCTTTCGTTTAAGCTTAAAAAAATGATCGTCACATGAACAGCAGAAATAAGAGAGCATGTCGTTAAAATTCGCAAATAAATGTTCGGGATAATTCAGGTTTCTCAGTTGACTACACTGACCGTATAAAACAAAAAATTTGTTAAGTTCGCGAAAAATACAGAGCACAAACCTTACGTAAGCTGTAAATAAAATAAATAATTCAATACCAATCAATATTACCGTGTCGAAGCAGGTGGGCTTAATTTACTCTCAACATACGTCAGATTCTTGCGGGTAAACCACCTCAATTATACATATTTGACCAAACTTCCTTAATCGTAATAGCTAGAGCCACGATTTTATGGCGAAAAGATTTTTGCAACATTTGGTTTCGATGCATCATGTGCACACCTGCAGCTCTGCTACATCGTCATCGTCTGTGGTTGGATGATTTTACTCTCACTGGCCTTGGAAAATTATAGACGTACGGACTCACAATAATCTTATTCTGATTGGTGCAGTCAAATGAGAAACGTGTCTGAACAAAGACAGGCTGCCAATAACCTTGAAACAGAACTGCGGATGTGCACGTGAGACACTGAAACAAAGTGGGGCAAAAATCTTATCGCTAGGGCCCATACATGCGCCTAGATATCAGCAGCCCGCAATATCCTGTTTCCTCTCGGCTGCGCCAGCCCATCCTCTCAGACACAAGGCTGGCTCCTCGGAGCGCGCGGAATTTAAATATGCGCACTTGAGTTTGCGCATGACATTATGTTCGGGGGAAATTTCCGGACAAATTGTTCACTAACATATATTGTTTCCTTTTGCGTTCTCTACCATCCTTATTTTTTACGAACTCCTATTCCTGAAAAGTTGTCGGGGAGCGAAAATCCAGTCTCTTGTAAGACGGCAGCAAATGGTGGACAATCTGTTGAATATGAATTGATCGAGATATTGGTATCGCTAGACAACTGGTATTGCGCTCCAAGTATTTGCCACATAGCCCGTGAAGTCCTGTACACGTCTGAATACTCAAGCATTTGACTTCACGTTCGCGTAACTGTATCGATTTCACTACGCAACACAAACGTAAAAGTACTTGAGTAATACTTCAGTGCCCTATACAGCAGGCGCTAGATGCAGCGTCTGAGGCAGGCGATTAGGTCTAGACTGGCTTGTGCGTCAACAACCACGTCGCCCTTAAGGTCATGATCTTTCATTTATTTCAAACAATTGCAATTAACTGGAATATTTTTAACTAAATGCTTTGAAAACATTTGAGACTGTGTACAGTCATACGATACACAATTTTGCCAGAGAGTTATTTCTAAGTAACGTACCGTCCGCTAACAAAAAATTATTTTGCTTCGTTTTGGCTTATTTTTACAACAAAAATCTAAAAATCCGTTTCGTGTATTTCAACAGGAAAATTCAGTTACAAATGGTGATATATAAGTGTTAAAACTGACAGAATGAATTTTTGATACACACATTAATTTACGTAAAAAATTTTTTTTCGAAAGCACTGTGTAACTAAAAGAGAGAGGTCTAAAACTCGGGCGCGAAAACGGCGTGCAGTGGTTTCATCGTTGGCTTGTCATGTGGGACATTAAGCGAATACCCTATTATTTTATTTATGGAAAGTGCTAAGTAAAGTCCAACGCGTGCTCCTCTGTTTTTGTTATAAGGTCCTGGTTGGTATATTTCACGTGACAGCAGCCTGAAAACCCAGTTTTAATCCATTATGCAGTACCCAGAAACCTAGTTTCTAAGCATGATATCTAGAAAACAAATATAGAGAGACATATTTCTAAACATGGTTTAGTTTCCTAGCTAGAAGCATCGAACACACGTTTTGTAATAACTCTTAAAACAAAATTTCTCCTGACACGTTTCAACACAGTTCATGTGCAAGCTGTATAGGGCTCTTAAGAGGTTGTGTCAGTGTTTCAGGCGCATGTATGCAACCCGCATTAACCCCGTACAAATCAAGGCTAATTTTACGTACTGTATAGCAATAACAGTATTACACATATAGACGTTATCTTCGGGCTTTATCAAAGACACAGCCGTTCTTAATAGAGCTGCGTTCTGCAAAATGAAGCATAACAAGCGGTTACATTAGCAATGTGATACTAAAAAAAGTTTCGTAAAATTTGTAGCAACCATTCTTTGTACTTGACTTCGGCAAACGCAGCGAAAATAAGAACGACTCTGTCTCTTATAAAACGTGAAGATAACGTTGATATGTGTAATACTGTTATTGCTATACAGAACGTCAAATTAGCCTTGATTTATATTGGGTTAATGCGGGTTGCATACATGCGCCTGATCCATCTGATACAGCCTCTTAAATTTATTTTTTCGGTGCCGAAAATGACGGTAACTGGTGGTTTGCCGGTAATGTATAAGATTCGAATTTTGGCGGAAACCTTAAAAAATGCATAATCATACAGAATAAACCTATTTCTTAATACTACGTAATAAAATAACACGGTCACCTCTGAAAGTCTCATAGAGGCGATTTATCGGCGTTAGTTCAGTGTCTAGAGGCTAAGTTGTGGCGTGGTGCTCATACCGTCTCGCTCTTACAGCTTCCGCAGTTCTAGGCCTGGAACTCACAAAATGTATCCATCCAGGCAGGCGCCTTAAAGTAGCAACATTAAAAAAAGCTAGAGTATTGAGAACCCTTAGAAATGGAATTATTGTTCTAATAATCATTACCATTCAATACATCCCACGCAGATATTATTTTAAATAAGGTCTATGCAATTAAACATTAATCATAGACACATATATTTTGTAGAAATAGGGAATTCAATATCTTATTTAGCATATTTGTAGTTCACTTATGAATTTTTCACTAATACTTAAATCAATTAACGTTTTTTTAGAACATTAAAGAGACGCTTATTCCACTTTTTTTTTTTTTAATGAAATCCTAGTTTTGCCTAATACTTGGAAATAAACTCTAGTAATTAAACAAAACAAAGTTCCTCGTGTTTATATTGGTTCCTGGCAACTGGTTTGACTTTGGTTGTCCGCTTTTCTAATACGTACGTACTTTCAAGGTAGCTAGACTTAAGTTTTGCCGACCGTACTGTGCATCACTCCGTCACATTCATTACACTAAAAAGTATAGCCAGGTACATGTTTAAGCTCAAATAATAAAGTGTAACCGTCCTTAAGGGTGTTCAAGTAGGGAAAACCGTAATTTTATATTTGTATTAAATAGTGTTAGATTTGTAGACGTAACTTCGGAGTTCACTTTATTCTTACAAAAAAATAGCTCAACCAGTTTTCCATAACGTCGCTTCAAAGTCGAAATTTGCACATTTCTAGTTCTTAAAAGCTGTAAAAAACCAATGACAATAAATAAATTTTTAAAAATCTCACTCAAACTACATGTCACGGGCTAATACTAGACATGTTTTGAAATCAATTAGAAAGTACATTTTTGAAATTTCGAATTTTTTGTCTTTTTTATATATTTTTTTAAAAAATTAAAAAATAATTTATAACGGATTTAAAAAAAAAACATGTCAAGCACTAGCCCGGGACAAGTAGTTGCAGAATGAATTTTTAAATTAATTTATATTTATCGTATTTTGCGGCTTATAAGAACTAAAAACGTTCAAATTTTGACTTTGAAGTGCCATTGTGGAAAAACTGGCTGAGCCATTTTTTTTGTAAGAGGAAAATGTACTCACACGTAATGTTTTCGAAAACAACACTATTTCATAAAAATTATAAAATTATAATTTTTCCATAATTGGACACCCTTAAGTAGAGAGGCTAAACTTGGAGTTTAAAGTTCCCGAGGGCAGAATTAGGGTAGGTTAGAGGCTCTGAAATGACAGAGACATAAGAGCGACATTGACGAGCGCATCAAATGCCACATAGCCACTACGAGCCTAGCGATGTACTATCGTGCAAGATAACCGCCGAATCGTTTTTACTACGGTACTTTCGTTGACAACACTTACCTTTTTATCTTACGCCACGGAAGATTAAGGTTCGCTCTACAGGCATACTTTATTCAAAGGCTCTGAAAATTAATACTCTTACATAAAAATCGCTGTGGAAAGTCCCGATTTAGCCATTTCCAATTAAAAAAAACTGGTTAGAATCGAAAGCAGATTGTTACAAATTAATAGACCCGTGTAAGGAGCCTTAAATGTTTTTCATAGCCTAACCGCGTGACAACACGTGGAATGGTTCTTGAATATAATCATAATTATTAGGTCTAAAGGTCTGCACGCCTCTTCGCGATACTAGTAGGCGTCACCCTTAATGTGTACAAAAACGTAACCCGAGTGAGTTTAACAATGTCCAAATGTTCACCTGATAACTTCTTGATCAACTCCTCACGCTACTGTCTCTAGAGAAGAGTAAATGGCTGTTAGCAGACGAAAATCGCCAATCATTTGGCGCAAAAAAATTTGAAACTGCACACACAACCGAAACAATAAAGAAGATAAACTGAATGCTCTCTATTCAAAATATCGAATAAACAAGCATGACACGAATTTTACACGTAACGTGCAGTATATAATAAGTGTAAAGTATGTCGTGCGTATGTCCTGTTTAACACAAGTTTATGACGTAAGAGGCCGCGGTGGCCGTATGGTCAGACCAGTCGTCTCCCACCAAGACGATCTGGGTTCTATCTCCGGCGTGGTCGCTCCCCGAATTTTCACATGTGCGAATGCCGGATGATGCGGCTGGTCGGCGGGTCTTCTCAGGTATCTCCCGTTTCGCCCGCCCCTTCATTCCGGCGCTGCTCCATTCTCGCCTCATGTCACCTCTCACCAGCAGCGGCGGATCTTGTTGGGTGGCAGGAGGAGGGGGCGGGGCGCAGGGTGTTGGCGCCGAACATTTTTACTTGGGACTGAAACGTAAATGAGTGTAAAAAAGATACAATATCTACCAATATTTAGACTTTTACTAGTTTTGTATTTTTATTAACCTTGAACACCATAGAATGTTATGAATACAGTATTTATAATTAGAATACGTACTTAAAACACTACAAATGGTAGCTAGTGAGCACATGTTTGATGTATTTCTACTAACATTTTATACTGTTATTTATGGGAGCACAAAACAACTTATGCAAGATATGTTTGTTACTGTTAGGTTGATTGGACTAATGGAAAAAAAGTGCCGGGTAAGGAGGGGGAGGGGAGAAAATCTTGCCCCGGGCTAAGGAAAGCCTAGATCCGTTCCTTCTCACCAGCGCTAAAGACCTCGATTCTAAGCGCGGACCAAAATCTCTCACTCACTCATATATCGTGTATAAAATATGTGTGCTTTACTTTTTTTTGTTCCCGCCAAAACATGAACATGAACGGCATTAAAAGCGTTCAGCAAGTTCCTAGTTATCAAGGTAGCCTGGTGACGTAACTATACTCCAGCTCGTCAGTTTTTGTAAATGCCTAATGTCTTGCATTGAGCCAAGCGTATTCAGAGCCGCGCTATGTAAACACACCACGATTTTAAAGCCAGCATAATCAAACTGCACAAAGTTGCCAAGCCAACAAGAAGATAGACGTTTGTTTCACTGCAACGTCGAACGTTTACAGATATACTAAATCTGTCTACGGTTAGCTTTAGATTTATTTATTTTTCTTTCATTTATTTTTTTTTTCGAAGGGGGAAAACTGCGAAGTTTATTTTTATTAAATTTTGTGAATGTTTATATTTGCCACATATATTTACTTTGAGACAATTATTTTAAAAAGGGACACTGCCAAGTGTTAAGAATGGTTCTCACACTATATATTTTCATGCTGTGCAGAACATGTCGAGTCATTAGGGGCGACACTGGACCACATAACCATTTGAACAACGCTCTAGTCGTGAGAGAAGTTAAATAAACTGAAGGGACGTATACATATACCTACAAAACTTAAATTGTTGTATGAACTCTTACACAACATGCATTCGGGAATTTAGGGCTATAAACACACACTGAGAAAACAAACAAAATCGTGTCGTCACAATACCCCGTATGCCTAAATATAAAACCTTCCACATAAACAGTGTATATATTTTAATGCACTGACGTGAAAATGAATTTTTTTAACTGGTCACCCAAGTAGAATTAACCGTCGGTATAGCTTATTCTAAGTATTTTAAGCCTGGAGCTTCCATCAGTCGCTTCCATTTTAGATATAATTAATTAATAGCTTTCCGGTTTTATTTAGTTTGTTGATTTATTGAAACTGTGTCTTCCGTAATTTGAGAAATTCCTGGTAACAGGATGGGGTCTATGGGAAAAGGTGGGAGGAAAGGGGCATTTGCCTCTAGCCTCACATTGTAGGGGCCCCACTGTTTGGATTATTAGTATAAAATATTTATAATTGAACATTATTTGGTTTTTCTAATGTTTCAGTTAACCCGCGATGGTTGCTGTTAAACGTATTATTTTTATATAAATTGCGTGTTTAACGAACCTGATGCAACATTAACTTGTTTTCTAACCGAATTGTTTTCAAACTGAATTATTAATTTAGCTTTGCATCAGATCAGGTGTCTTTTGTATTTAGACTTTGCCTTCATGTTAAAATTTCGGAAAAGGATTTTAACCGTTTCATTCCAGTTTACAACCTCACAAAGAAAGAAGTTTGTCAGAACTTGTAGCCGATACTCTTAACACACAGGATAACTGATATCTAGTATTACTAGGGTCACAGCTATGACAACACAGCCAACATGTCAATGCTGCCCCGAGCTTCATACTCTCATACAACGGATCTGCCTTGTAATAAGTTAATTATCACTGATTGCGATAAATAGTGACGAGTGCCGTCTGGCCGTGGTATCACACTGGGTCACAGCATCAACCCCAAGTTCAGCCAATCCAGGCAACCACACAAACACGAGTTCATTTACTTCATCACATCTCGTTGTTTACTCGACTTACTTGTTCGTCTGTCAACACCTGAGTCCACAACAAGAAGAGTCGAGTACGTCTGATGGTGTGTTTGATCTCCTTACTACCACCCCCCTCCTGACATCAGAGACATGTGAAATCTCTCCTATACCAGTCGTTCCTTCTAATTAGCTTGTGTCAACACCAGCACAGTATTCAGAACTTACTGAAGGAAGTGTCACGCAATATTTCTTGAGAACATTTCAACTATCAAATAACATTATTGTAAACTCTTCCACAGAGCAAGTGATTTTTTGGTGGAAAAGAAATGAGGTCTGGTTTGTTTAAATGTCTTACGCGCACATCTGTACTTCTGCTTCATAGTCACTTATTGGACGTTTGAACCCTCGCATGTCTTGGGGTTGTACCCGCAAATCACAGACGTGTGGTGTTGCAGTAAGATTGTTTGTGATTGGCGCAATCAAACGAGGGACGTCACTTAGTTAATACACGTTGTCAATAAACACGAAGCAGAGCTGCAGATATGCACACAAGACAATGATTTAAACTGGGGTGAAATTCTTTTCGCGGAAAGTTCGTGGCCCTACTTACGTATACATGAATTTAAAACTTACATACATTATTAATAACTTATATGTCCTTGTACGGAATCATGTTCTGCAATTTTGTCATGCATGTAATTATAATTGAATGCAGGTGTTTATCATTGAACCTAAATTTTCTCAGTTGCATCACAATAGCACTTGGTTCTTTTATGCATAAAATGGTTCATGTGATATGAGGCCTTACAATGACGAAGCTCCGGAATGACAAGAGCGGGGAAACGGGATATCCCCGACAAAACCTGCCTACCGGAGGCATCGCCCGGTACAATTCCCACATACGAAAATCCGAGGCGACACCACCGGTAATCGAATACGGATAGGTGTCTAGTACTCTAGCCACTGCGACAACTGCGGCCCTAAACCAGTCAATATTACCTAATTACGAGTGTGTTTCTAATATACTTATCGTCGGTGAAAACGCACCACCCCGTATATAATTTATTCCAAGTTAACAATAGCATTTACAACACTCATATTTTTTTAGTAACGCTAATAATATAACACTTCTGATAGAACGCTGTTGTATTGATCTCTGGCAAGGGCGTTCGAACAGTAAAATTTAATTTTTTTATTTGTGCTAAACTCTGTTCAACTTTAATATATATCAGATAAGATGTAATTCCCACAAATATTAAAAAAGTTACTCACCATAGTTCTTGCAGGAATGCCTCACCAAAGTCTCAGAATAGGTATCAATTGCAGTGTAGCCAAAATAAAAAAGTAATTAAGTAATAACTACAAAATTACAGGAACTGAATGTCAGTGTACCAATGCATTTTATGACTAGTTTGAAAATTTTCGTAGTAGCCAAAAGTCAAAGTTTTTTTAAAATGTACTCATTTTCATCAATTTTTAAAAAATTGCAAACATTTGCCCCTTTGTATTTACTAAAGTGTCTTGAAGTAGCCCATATAATTAGTACCACCAATAATTATCTTGCTTCTGCAAGTAAATTACTTTGATTTTGGCCTTGTCGCAGCAACAACGATTCTGCGACTTTGATAGGTGATTATGCTACAACTATGGGACCGAAAATTTTTAATTTGGGGAAATAACATTTTTATCTTATGTGTAAAAGTTGAACAGTGTTTGGCATAAATGTAAAATACGGGTCAAACGTCATTAACAAACTTCTCATTGTGATAACATATTTTGTTGTCATAGAATTATTTTTAAAATGTTTTTCTTCCATCCTACTGATAACTTATGCGATTTGATATCCGAGGTTTTAAGTAATTCACCGACGTTATTTTAACATTTGTAAGCTGCAGCGACGGCAATCTGCGAAAAGCCGTTGACAGACACTGAATAGACTAATACTGGCTCCGATTTAAAGTTCCAGGGATGTGGTACAAATAGTGTAAATATGAACTCAAAGTCACAACATTATCCAACACTACATCTTATTCTGCAACGAATTTGCCAGTGAATATAAACAATAATACTGCGCGTGCCACTTTAGTTGACGGATAGTGAATGGGAAATCTCTTCCATTTAAGAAGCTATATTTTCTTATTCGAATGCCTCGAATGAATTACGGGCCAGAGTACCTTTTCCGGGGTTTAATAAGTATTTGTGTGATAGTCTGATGTTCGAATAGCCGGAATGTCACCCTCTTTTCAGTATCCGTTAGTAGCCAACCTATGTGGCGTGAACTGTAAACCCCGTGTGCTACAATGTTTAAAAAACAATATTTACGTTTCAGAACACTCTTACGATAGCATTTTGTACTTTCAAAATGAGTTTTATACACCGCTGTAAAGTTTGTTTAAATAAACCCCCTTAACAAGAGCAAATGATAGGGGGAAATATAATATTTATACAATAAAATCTAGAATAACGAATTCAAAATTAATGTAAGCATGACGAGAAAATATTTCTACACGGAGGCTAACTCTGCACGTACAATATTTATTCTGCCACAACACACAACACATTTCCCAGAATCTCGCAATAATGACGATCACTCACACGCACGTCGGGCACGGACGTTGAATGCACCCGTGGCAACAGTCAGCTGGCGATCAAATACAGCGCTTCGTATTGTTGAACGTAGCAGATCGATTAGACAGATTTGTACGGCTCCGGATAAAAAAACACACACAGCCATTATAGCACAATGGTAACGCGCATGACTGAGTGGTACATGAAAACGTTGGATTTGCCGTTGAAGAGTTTTGCGAATGCGCGTGATTTGCATTGAAAGCGGGAGCATACACGGCCGGTGTGTTGTTACAAGGAAGGATTGCGGATTATCGCAACTATACACTACTGGACGTCTGTATTCGTCTGTAAACAACTAGACTCTGCTACATAACCGTCGGCCGCTAATACATGACGCAGTAAGCTAGACTGATTTGCAGAATACACTGGCAGAAAACATTCTCGCTATTTTCCACCATCTCTATCCATCGTATCTAAGCATACAGTAGGCCTACATTGCTAGTAGTAAATGTAATTTTTTTCCAGTCTCGTGCCATGCTCCAACTTTACCTTGCATGTTTCTGATAGTTCCCTGTCTGCTATGTTAATTTTACTGGACACTGCGCACATATTACAATTCGTCTGAAGTGAGTGAGAGAATTTGGCCAGCGCTCAACATCGAGGTCTTCAGAGCTGGTGAGGGGTGACATGAGGTGAGTATGGAGCAGCGCCGGAATGACGGGGCGGAGGAAATTTGAGATCCCCGAGAAAACCCGCCGAACAGCGGCATCGTCCGGCACGATTCCCACATACGAAAGTCTGGGGACTGACGTCGCCACGAACCGAACTCGGATCGCATCGGTGGGAGACGAATGAGCTGACAATTCGGCCACCGCGGTCCCCCGTCTACAGGAGAATATCAAGGTTTGCTGTAATTGAGTTTAATGGATTGTATGTGTTTGTGGACATACACAATTTATTTTTAACTGTCAGTTTTAAATACTCGTGCTTCGTGACGCTCATAAATATAAAGCTGGGAAACAACACTACAGCAGAAATTAAGACCAAATTAATGATCCTGAACCAATCTCTGTAGAGTAGAATCCCAGAAGAAATCGTTCAATTGTAGCGACGAAACGCGAGCACCTCGAGGAAGGAGAAATCTGTAACGATTATTAGAGACACTGGAAAATCGCGGGAAAAGATGACTATTTGCTAGGCTCCAACATGCTGTATATAACACTGAATGTTTTGTATCTATATTGGCTATGGTTTATTTGAAGCATTATTTCTCTCTACAACAGGCCCAATTAGAACTGTACAGCTTGAACACGCAGCGTGTGTGATTCGATACAAAACTGTTCACACGTGTCACGGTTAAAATACTACAGTTTATTGGAGACTATGCTAAATATTTTCGCGATTTTCCAGTGTCTCTAACGATTATAAATTAAAATTGTGTTTACCAACATACCGACAAAACATACAAAACATGAGACAGCTATAGTAAATTAGTAAAGAGCACACATATAAACTGGAGACAGCACAAGTATCAATCTTCGGAAATGTTACGTTTCGTGGAATAGAATCTATTCCCGTCGTCAGGCTTGAAACGCAACTGGTGGGAGACACCAAGATAGGAACGTGTTTTGATCTAAATGAACTGCTATTCGAAGAATTCTCTGAGTTTTATGGAAGGGCGTGCCGCCTCGCTGAGAGAGCTAACACTACATTGCCACCTATAGAACGAGAGTTTTATGTCTGCTTTTAGAGAGCTGGGTTGAAAGATAGCACCGTGCGTTCCTTAACACGAATCTATTTAAGGCTCCTAGCGGTCTGCCAATCACAGGCAGGTAGGCGTGGCCAGCCTTTGGGCTCTTCCCCCAGGGAACGTCACAGGAGTAAGTTTAAATTCAAAGGCACCGCCTAGCACATACTTCAAATACATTGCATTGTGTTCACGAAACTTTTCCATGTGTGCTCATTGCGTTATTAAAAGGAAAAAAAAAACACGCTTCGTACAAGGGCGGGGAGAAATCATACACATTAAAAACTATTTGTATAGATGGCGGTTTACCGCGGGAAAACATGACTGTTTGTTGTATTTTAACGTACGTTCAGCTTACCAGAAGACTTCTGGCTTTCGCATATACGTGGAGCTGTTGCCCTATTTGACTAAGCCAGTAAGATTTCCCGCAATTGTAATATTTAATGTCTTGTTATTAGTCTGTAGACAGCTACGGAGAGTCAGACGTACATATCACTCAATCATATATGTTGCAAGAAACCACGGTGGTTTCAAAGGTGTGTTGGCACTAAACATTTTCGCGATATACCGTCATCTCTAACTATTTCTAAGCCTTCAACATAGCTAAAGCGGCCTTTTCAGAACGCCGTACTTCAAAATGTACTAACCGGATATTCATCAAACCCATACAGAAAAGTTCACTGAAATTTACTACAGACTTTCAACCAATAAAAGTATATGGTCACGTCTTATATCCCATAGTAAAAATGGATCAGCGAACCTTGGAGGATGGTTCAGTGCTTGACTCATTGAGGCGATGCAGCATTTGATGCGAGCTTGAAGGTCGCTATCCCTAGAAATGTTGCGTGCTACACGTAATATTTTTTTATAGTTAGACACGAGCATTTAAACTGTAATTCTGTGTTTTCAAAATAATGTATGCTCATTAGAAACATGTTTTCTGGGCCTTAGAAATGACAGAAACTTATCATGCCAGACTACATGTGAACATAATAATCTGATTCGTGAAGCAGAATCATAAAACCGTTAAGTTGACTTTTTCACAAACAAATTTATAGGCTCACTGCTTAGAATCCTACGAAAAAACAGATACTATGAAAACGCTACGTGTTTATGAAGTAGGCCTACTCCGCGGTGGTATAACTCTCGACATTCGCACCAGTGTCCTCCGTATAGCTTCCCTTTCTGGTTGCCTTCAGTAAGAAAACATGACTAAGCGATGACGTGTACTGTCACTTGTCCAGACCTGGGAACGTGGAACAACACATCGTTTGCATGGAATAAATGTCAAAGATTTACGAACCACGAGTAATGGCGTTGTTTCTTCCACACGGAAAAACTTAGTCTATAATCTCTGACTTCGTTCCGTTAAGTTTACACGATTAGCCATGTTGTGGTGTTCTTCTATACTGGACGCAAAATTCGTAAAGATAAGTACGGTAAAGAAGTTTATAAAATTAAATATTTAAGTATTAACATTAAAAATATTTGAACTTAAAATATTACCGTTGATTATTTTTAACGGAAGAGTACACAATTGATTAATTTCTGCTAACTGCTTGAGTTCAGCAGCGATAATTGCAAGTTTAAGCAATCAGAGAAAAGTCGATATTCCTTTCGGTCCATTTGTAGTTAAAATAATAATTACAATTTGGTTTAATAATTACAAATATATTCCAGACAGCGCATTCGAAAGTAAATTAATCAATTGTTTAACTTAGTGTTATAGGTGGTCAATACCAGTAAATCGTTGTTTACAAGTCAGGCAATATTTTGCTTTCTTTGTTTCTCTTCAAGATTTTATCATTGGCCTTTTAAATAGTCCATGAACATTCATAATATAATTTACTCATTTAAGTTCCTTAATTTTATACCAAGTATTTGATATGTATATTCTCTGTAGTGTAGCAAAATACGTACTTTAACTTGCTAACTACCAAAAATCCGAAATTTAAGTTTACTACAAAGTTTCCCTAAAATTTTTGCACTGAAAATCCTTGTAACTTAACAGACATGTTTGCAAAAAAAATTGTTGTACTTTTACAAGAGTTAATATAAGTACAAAGAAACTATTATAAATTTGTGTAAAATGTTTTAACACTTTCACTGAAATAACTGTGTAGCTTAGTAGTTTCAGAAACTAACGTTTGTGTAAGAGAAGTTTCTAATGCGTTAATTTGTCATTATTTTATGTTATCATATTCAAAGTGCTTTCCTAAAAGCTTTGCTTAGGCAGTAACCTCGATATTGTGTACGTTCGAATTGAAAGCTATTTGTAGTGAACGGAAAACTTCGTGGATTTAGTTATTTACATTTTAGAACCCACTGCTTTATGCATATTCAAGCGCCGGCCATTTGTCTACTAACTGCTATTTACTTTAACAGTAAAAAGCTTGAGAACTAATGTCAAAACATTAATGTCTTAGGCATTACAACAAGAATGTCTCAGGTCATTAAAGTGGTATAATTTTTCCAAAATACCTGATGGCACTAGAGGGAAATTTTTCTGGGGGTAGATTGTTCAGTGTAAAACGAAACACCATTTGAAGACATGTCAAATTTTACAAAATATTTCGTACTTTTACAATAACATTTCTAAAATGGTCTTTCAAAATTTGTTTGTGTCACTTCAAACATTTGTTGTAACGTGTACAAGAAATTGATTGTAAATACACAAAATTGTTGTTAATGTGCAGACATATTTGTATATTTCCCAGCATTTCTTTTAAAGTTTGCAATATTATTTTTAACTTGCATTTTGTTTGCAAACTAGTTTCCAAAATTTTTTAGAAGATTTTTTATTTATTGTGAGAGGATTCTAGCTTGCAGGTAATTGAATTCACAAATATTCCCTTTTCTCAGAAATGGACATTTGTCCCAAAAATTGACTGGGAGTTACGATGTGGCTCTCAGGCCAAATAAGTGCCGAAAGAGGTATTTACGAATCAAATACTCTTATAGCTTAGATACTCATAACATTTATAAGCTATCAACTACTAAATACAGTACAGAAAATAATGATATTGGCGAATCATAGATGGTGACAAGAAATTTTGTTTGTCCAAAGACCTGTAAGATGTAGTTTTCACAGCCAAAAACGTGCAAAATTCGTGGTAAACGGTTGCATACTCGTTAGACATATCTCGTTGGCCGACGATATCGTGTCCAGTCCGTGGAGAATGTCTAATAATTTTAATTTATACATTACACTACAAACGTTTCTAACATTATTTGTTTGTATCTTCGTTCTATTGTTGCTTATTTTCTCATGCTTATGTCTTATATATGTGGGTTTACTGCGACTCAATGTTCACTAGCAATGGGAGCCAGAGACCCGGAAATTTGGCGGGTTCAGCGCCCTGCTGACTAGACTGCACAGTACTGTATGCATTCTGTATTCAGTTTCTTGTTGATTGGCTGATGCTCCAGTGAGAGGCCAGTTGTAACATGTGACGTGGTAGCGCGAGAGTCGGCGAGTTTTTCCATGCAGGTCTGCTATTCGTATCTCAGTCCTCAAGGATGAGATTCAGTATAGGTGATTCGGAATAAAGTGAGCACTCAAAAAAGCCCTGATTAATTTCTATTTTCTGCCAGTTTATATCTTTCCGCTGCATGTAAACATCAACATTGTCACGTGCTTTTATTTACGTAGGCTTGTACAGTGTTGACATTTACATTACACTGCTCCGATAAATGTTAGCTACAATATGTACTCATTAAATGCACGGGTGTTGAATATATGCCATACTCAGTAGTAATCTTAGTTATAAATACCTGCGAGTAAACGTCTTATAACACTGGTTTCTCTGTGTCTAGTCGAACGGCGCTCTTACCGTTACGAATCTCGTAAATGTATGCACAGTATATTCTAACTTTTAAACTAAAACCCCCATTAAAAACACACACGACACACGCAACTCAAGAATACAAATTCCGTTCAGCATACTGCAATGAACGACGATGACGCACGTAAAGAGAAACAATAAATAACATATTTTCTTAATGTGTGAAACAGGGGGAAAATGGTGTTTATATTTCCAGACAGGCTACTCAGGCTGGCGATCATAAAACAAAACAACTCACATTACTAATGAATACACATAATTTACCAATGATATTCATAAACAGTCACATCTAGTACTTTTGAATGTTTATATCAGAAACCAATATTCATTACACAACGGACAAACAAACTGAACGACGCAATTCGCTTCCAAACGAAGTTTGGCGAAGCGGCGAAAACCTAACTCTGATGCCGTCTGTCGGTGGAACTTTAAACTACCTCTGTGGCGCGAAGCATTAGAGGCGTGTGCCGACGACAATCGGCTCGATTGCGTAGCTTTGTGCTTGCGCTAATGAAATAAAATTATACAGTCAGTTGGTATGTCAGTAAGAGCTTAAATAAATATTTTAAAGTATATTAAATACAGAGAGATCGTTTGCATTTGATGTTGTTTCACTAATGCTGTATTCAAATAAGAAAATACACGGAACTACATGCTATTATTCGCTACCAACCATACAAACTATAATGTAACTGTTGTTAAAGTTGACTTATATGCAGTAACGGCTAGTGATTTTTTTCAAAGGTTAAATCTTTAGTGCTCACTTTATTCCGAATGACCTATAACAAAGATCAAGTCACGTAAGAAAGGAGTTTGAAGTATAACGTCTTCACAAATGAATTCGCGGAATATCTGTTTGTCTGCGTAAATCCTACAGAACACTTCAGTTTGTGTGTACCACTGTAAAAAAACTTCCTCAAATGTTTAGGAAGTTAATATCCCAGACGCAGTATGGGACGATTACCATACTTCCGTCTCTGGTAGCTTCAGTATGCATTTGACTGTTTTATAAAAAGGTTTAGGAGTGCTACCATGGATGTCTGGGAAACTATTCTACCATACCTACTTTCTTAGCGCTCCTATACGCACGTCTGGTAAATTTACAAACTATATTTTAGAGCGTAGTTGCATGTGGGGTGTTTCTTGGTAGGAACGCACTAGTTTTAAAATTAGAACATCTGTGTCCACGTCAAACACGGAGGGTCGCTGAAGGCGACAGTGTAGAAGAGAAGGTGGGTGGAACAGCGTCATTGGTGACGCAACAGCGCCTACATTCAAAACAAGACACCCAAGTCTTCTGACGTGCGCGTCAGCAACTCCCCATCTTCTCCAGAACTTCCCCCAGCCCTTAATTAATTCGCTCGCCGTGATCAACACCTTCCCCCACCCTCTCCCGCCAGAGTGCACTTGCTGATGCCACTACAGTCCTCAGTGCATTGAGGCTTTTCAGCTGCAGATTTATTTTTGAGATTTGAGGTTTTCTTCACATTGAAGGAAATGGGGTAAAATCACGAAAGTAAATTTATCATATTTTTCAACACAACTGTTAACATTTTAACGTTAACGAAATGTATATTAAATAAAAACAAAGTGATCACAGTGTTTCTCGAGGTTTAAGAAGAAATTCACATGCAATCTTAAATTTGCTCCCCGTCTACTAGTGTGTAATATTTGGATTATTTTACTTTTATACTGCCATGACGAAAATATGAACAGTGATCCCAGATTATAGCCAAAAGAGTTTTACACCACTTTTTTTTAATGACTTATGTCCACGTCCTTATCTTTGCTTCAAGGTTATTGGCAGCGTGTTGCTGTGAAGAGACGTCTTTCACTTGACAAGACCAATCAGAACAAGTTTATTGCGATACCACGCGTCTGTGATTTGCGGGCAGAAACCTAAGACGTGTGAGAGTCAAAACATCCTATCACTAAGTATGGCGTAGAGCTATAGATGTTTACGCACGGCCCTGAAACAAGTTGCTGCAAAAGTTTTTTCGCGAAAACCATGGCTCGCTACCAGTAACCATGAAACAGAGCTTTATATGTGACATATCTGTCTTAAGGGTGTTCCTTGGCAAAAATTCATAATTTTATATTGGCTCGACATATTGTTCGATTTATATACGTCACTTGTGACTACGTTTTCCATTTGTATACAATTTTTAGCTCTCATATTTTTCCCGTAGCGGAATGTCAAAGTGAGAATTCGCAAGTTACGGGAACATAAGGATAACAAAAACCGAGCGACTTACCCGAATTAAATAATTTACACTAAAACTAGACACAATGGGCCACATTCGAAAATGCTTGAAAACAAACAAGTATGTTTGTACTTTTAAAAAAATTGCCGTAAATATGGTAAGTTGTCATCATTTTCAGATTTTTTTTAAGGCTTCTGCCTACCTCGGAGCGCGGCGGGAGTAAGGATAGGGTTTTACATGTTAAACTAAATTTCGTGTAGCTCTGTCACCCTTTGAGATATCGCTTTCGGATAGAAACCATTTTCTACACTGAGAAGAGGAGAATACTGCTTCGTAAACGAAAATGCGAAAAGAATTTTATGAGTACGGGGTTTCGAGTGTTTAATCGGCACGAAAACACTTATTTGATCATAGTTTTCAGGGTATTGATATAACTTGCTAAAAGATTCCGCCGTATCGTACTGAACAAAAAAGTCATTGGTGGCATATATGTAGGTTTGAAAGTGACTGAGATATTTAGGAATATAATTTAACCTGTAACGCCCTATCCTTGCTGCCGCCGGAGCTCTGAGGTAGGCAGAGTCCTTAAGAAGTGGAAATTAATTTCACTGTCTGTTTTTAAATATTTTATCATATGGCCTATAATATACAATTACAGTGTAAATTATTTCATTCGAATAAGTGGCTTGCTTTTTGTTATTTATATTTTCCCGTAACGTGCAAATGTAGACTTTGGCATGCTGCTATGGGAAGGCTATGAGATGAGCTAAACATTTTTACGAGAGTAAAATGTAGTCACAAGTAACGTTTATAAAATGAACACTATATCATGCAAATATAAAATTATGCATTTTTGCAACGTGAACGCCCTTAAGTAGAAGGCCGAGGTCTTCGGTAATGCAACTCTGCCAACGAAGGTCATTTTAATATCACTTGCCGCTCTCCTACGGCATTAAAGCTCGCTGATACGTTTGTCTGCCTAGCAAACTGGCGAATCAGGGAAAGTCATTGCCCTTTTAGAGCTCAAAGCGCTACAAAAACCACTATCTTTGCAGCGTTGCCACATCCAGGGCCACGATATTAGACCTATACTAAATACGGCTACGGATGTGAACTTAAGGTGCAGAGATGATCGCCACCTTTAATTTTTGTATTTTAATGTCATAGCTTTAGTTTTGGGTAAATTCATGGAATTTCAGTCTAACTTCCGGACAGAATACATGTTGAAAGAATTTTAGACAACATATATTTTTGTTTACCGTTACTGCTGTCACACATCTAGTTGTCGTTAAGAAAGATATAAGAATTTTCTGACTGCAATCTGCAACAACAGGAAAGGCAAATATGTATTTATGATGAAAAAATTCTAACAATATGTACTGTATTCTGCTGTTAAAGTTCCGAAATGTACCCGAAAAAAAGTTAAAACACAAAATTATAATAAATTAAGGTGGCTGCGATATTTCCCTTACTGTTACAAATTGTTGCAAATATTCTTCTCACATAAAATCACGGTGTATGGAGTTTTTCTGAAGTGGTTGCAAGCGTGTGTGAGTGATAGCACCTGTGTGTCAGCAGGTTCTTGGTTTGGGTGTGAACATTGTTTACTCGCAACACCATGTGCGCTCTTTGCAGTAAGAGCTTTCTAGAAGGGAGCGAGAGATAGGCAAGTAGGCGACGAACACAATCGACCACTCCACGTCCTACCAGCATCGAGTCCAACCTCAACCACTCGTCACGTCGTGGAGTGAGTGAACTGCGCGGAGGCCACGAAATGTTAGCAAAGTACGTGAGAGATTGTAACCTCTGCTTCACCTCCCAAGTAATCCTTGCGTCCATCTCTTAGACTTTATCGAGGAGATCCCAGTTGCTGAGCTAGGGCAATTAGAAATGTGAAATCACGAAGTAAAAAAAATCTGACATGCAAATTTAAAATTTAAATATAGCAATCATTCAATATATTCGTCGCTTTGAGGAATTCTTGAAATCAGTACATTTCTATACAATTTATTTGTTTACTTATCGTATGGCGTACATGTCATGTTATAAGACATACAAGAAAGGCAGACAAGAAATTTAGAGCCACACCACTAGATCTTGTGTATAAGTTCTTTCATCATTCCTTACGTGGGGGAAGTCTGTGTATGTTTTCACACAAGCTCGCTAATGGCCAATCGGGCCGGACGATGCAACTGGCCGGCGGGTTTTCTTGGGGATCTCCCGTTGCTCTCGTTCATTACGGCGCCGCTCCAAACTCACATCATATCACTCTCCTCAGCGCTAAAGGCCTCGATGTTGATTGCTGACAAAAATCTTACTTCACTTTGCTTGGAGCACTAGTTTATATGTGCTGCACCATTTGCCTTTCAGCTTTACAATAGCATTTAAATGATGGAATCTTACCCACTTATGGAGTGTTTCAGCACATCTGCCAAACCATGTAGCTCAAGGTTGATCAAATCCTGGTGGTTTCTTAGATACGTAGGGAAGATCTTATCATTGTGGAGAACACTTTCTTAGCCACCGTCCTTTCCACACTCCGAGGACGATGAAGTCACTTTTGCCATAGAAAAGTCTGTGTAAGCATGTATAAGTTACTCTGTATGAATTACACGTTGTGGATAGGTAACTAGAGATTATCCAAAATCTTGCGATATTCTCAGAAATAAAGGAATTGCCCCAGCAGATACACTTGCTACACGTAATGTGATCGGGTGTAGCAAGGCATGGGTACTTGAACATACAGCGTACACGTGTTCGTGTTCACGACTTCCTCATGTACGATGCTGTTCAGAGAAACACCACATGATGATATTTTGTGATCATTTTGACGTTCTGATTTATATTCTTTAGTAAGAAACCTAATTACGCTTCCACATTCGACCGGTGAAATTGTTTCCAAGTAGGGCTGCAGTTATCGAAAACTGATCACGGTTCTTGTCTAATGATCCAACACCCTCTTACACGCGGATATGCATGTTGCAATTGTTACAGATTGGTCACAAAATGTTCAGTAACCGATAGATCTCTCATGGTCGTTTAAAGAGACCCATGATTTTGACGGAAGTATTTTTGCATCAACTTATTCAGTGCGTCATACGCAAATCTGCAGCTCTGCTTCGTGATCAATGATTGGATGATTCTAACTCTGAGCGTTTTGGTGTTGCAGTTACTTCGTTTTGATTGGCCCAGTAATATAAGTGACGCCTCTACACAAATATGCGTTGCCTAGTGTGTGTGTTTTGGTCACGGAATACGATTCGAGAATCTTGGTTGGGACATATTTTGAATGTAGTCTGCCACTTCAAAATACTCACTATCAACAATTAAAGTTGGAAAAATCTTGATTTAAATGTATTGCTATGTTATTAGGGACAGGGAATTTTACTGGTTCCACGACATGGAAGCTAGAAACCGTGTTTCTTTATACCTTCTAGACTCAGCAGTTTGTTTAATGGCTGAGTTTCCCACCATACCAAGAAGCACAACTTTGACTGACTAGAGGTTAGTTATTTTCCCGGAATATTTGAAGGTGCGTCTGATAAACCGTGAGATCCAATTGCATATTGTAATGAAACGCACACGTGTTTGAAATGTTAAGCTTAAATGTAATCGTGTAAATTTCCTGTCACTTTATAGCACTTTCACCAGATGGAAGGTATCTACTAAGTATTCACATGTATCGCTGTATTTACCCTACTTCTGTTAAAACAGGGACAAATGGTCATGTTTGGTTGTCGATACTGCATGGATTGTTACTGTATTAATTTGTTCTGTAGAAAGAGCAGAGGGAGAGAGCACCTTTACTTTACTGATCATATTGTTACTTCTACACAACAGATTATTGTAGGAACAAATCAGATATTAGGCTACCGACAACCAAACTGAACTGTTGACTCTTTGGACACGTGGGTGACTTTGGGACATTGTTATATTATTTTTATTGTCTATTATTGTCAACGGTGAGTAAATATTAATTAATTGTCATGTGAATAATTATCGTCCGGAATTTATCGCAAGAAATGTCCTTATTAGGTTTACCATATATGCGAATTTTTTTTTTGTAATGTCCCAAAGTCATTCCCGCATACGGTACTTTACTGTGAGTATTCTCGAGGTAAATTTTGGTTTGTCAGTGTGACAGCAGTGAGAAGGGTGGGGGTAGTGAACTAGTGCATCCCGCATTGATCGGGGCGAGCATGCCACTGCAGTCCTGTTGTTTCATGGGAAAGGGGAAAGGGAAGGTAAAAGAGGGGGAGGGATGTATGTTAGGTAGGGGTTGTTGGGGAGGGGGGCGGTGGTACAAAACACTTACTTCCATGTCACAAGGCGATGAACGAAGGCGGTCTCACGATCCGAAACTTTGCCATTTGACTTTTAACGTTTGACTTCAAGTTAATTTTTCAATACATTACTTCTATTGGATTTTGTAAAATTGGTAACATGGCGTTACATCGGAGTGCTTGTCCTCATTATTGTGGCAGTACGAGAGGGGTGTGTGAGTTGCTGTCTTCTTTGCTTTGCCAATTGCAGTCTTAACCTTTCTCGCTGTCCGGAATCCTTGGCCATATCATAACAATACACCATGGAGTCGGCAAAGCTGAGGTTAGTTCCACAAAGGGTAAAATACTCAGTGTTATTAGTTTGACAAGGGATAATTTATGCCGCATCGGTAAGACATGTAAATCAGTGATGTATTGCAGTTGTGTTCCAAAACATGCAATATTAGCTTTGAGCACGTGGGCTCAATGTGCCTACCATGTCATAGCCAATAAACATGTGTTGTGTAGACCGAGGTAAATTATTACAGTATATGTTCCATGTCTCTTGTACGCTACTGGAAAAAGAGTGTACATGATCCTACAAGTCTAATTGTCCCACAGACAACTCAGTACTGTGCATAGTCTCTGCTTCGCACAGCATGCCTTGCAACACGACAACGATACGCCACTGGACTGTAAACTGACCGATCACAGAGCTTTCAAGAATATAAAGTTACATGAAGTTGGTAACTTAAAAGCGGAAATTGGCGTATTTTTCTCTTTGAAATCAAATGAATGTCTTCTCTCTTTACCAAACATAGTTGAAATTAATTTTACTATTCTGTCACGTTTTATCATGATCCTTAGCGATAGCAGCGTATCTAGTGGCAAAACTTTTCCCTAGCCAAATTCTGCCGCAAGATAACATGTTTTTTTTTTCTAATCTGCTGTAGAATTACTTTAGCAAATATAAGGTCAAACATCCTTGACTTTATCGTTTCGATTAACAGATAGCGTTTGCAGAGAACAAATATATATGTTTGTTGTAAATCTAATAATATTTGTTTTATTTATGAGCATCGTTTAGGTCTGCAATACTGGATTTCATGAGAAAATTAAAAAGGTTGTATCAAATGCTCTCACAAATAGCTTTAGAATAGTATTAATACTTAAACTTAAAGTTTCGCCTATATATGACGTAACTATTTTTCTGCAAAAATTTTAAAACGTTGAAGATTAAGCATTTCCCCCAGAAATTTAACGTGATATGCTTTCTGGCAAATATGAAGTGGTTTATTGCATAATATTTCCGTTTGCGAAAAAAAAAAAAAATATTGTCAATTATTTTTTCGACTGTCGTTACTTTAACTTTATGATTGTGTTGTGTATTGGCGATATAATTTAAAGCAACGGGAACGTCAGTCAAATGGTGAAGTTTTCAATAGTGTCTAGGTCTTGATAGAGCGGGGAAACTGGAGGTCACTGATTTGAACGTGCTGACCAATGGCACCTTCTAAAACCACTTTCACTGCTTTGAAAAATGATTTGTGCATTTTAGACACCGAGAAAAATAAAAAAAGACACAACAAATAGACGAGACAAAACGCAACAGATAACAGACATATACAGAAAAGACAAACGACACAATGAAGAGACGAAACAAGACACAGTAGTTTTCCAGACAGACAGTGTTACTACGTTTCGGGAACTGGAATCTGTTCCCGTCATCAGGTAGACACACAGGGTTTTTCTGTTCGTGTCTGATATTTGCTGTGTTTTTTGTTTCATCTCATCGTTGTGTCGCATGGTACTTGGTTTTTTTATTTTATTTGTTATTATTTTCATTTATTATCTGTTCGTTCCTTGTTTCTATTTGACTCGATTCCATTTTGGAATTTCTTGTTGTGTTTGTATCTTGCTGACTAAGCATACTCTGCTTATATTATGGTTTCTTTTATTTGTTTTAGTTTTCTTTGACAATCATTCAATTTGCAATGGAGTACGTCCAAGAAACTGAATCCAGTCATGCACTCCCATTGCACAGTTCTTTCAAAGATCATCCCAGAATTATTCGCCTGGAGCGATTTAGGGAAACCACGGTAAACCGAAGTAGGGATGCCCCGAGCCGGGGATGAAACCTGGGTCCTCCCGAATTCGAGTCCAGGATTGTAGAAAAATGGTAATTGTAAAATTATTTCTACACGTCATAGTGATTGCGATTCTACGCATTTTATGGAAACGGCCGCACGTATATAAATTTTACCAAACTCAGTAACAGCCACAAAAATTTCTCTATTTGCGACCTGAAGTATGGTACCTGCCCCATATTGTGTACAGGTTATGAACTCCCCAAACTATTTTAGCGAATATGTAGAAACACGATTTTATGTTGAAAAGATTTTTTCACAAATTTGTTTCAGTGCCGTATGTACACATCTGTACCTCTGTTTTCATGCTCAGAATAATCACTTGTCTTGGGCTTCTGAGTAGACATTGAAAACAAAGTGATACAAAAGTCTTATCGCTACAAAATCGTGGTTCTACACTCTAAAATATAGTTTGTAAATTTGACACACGTTTGTATAGGAGGGCTGAGAATGTAGGTATGGTAGAATTGTTTCCCAGATGTGCAAGGTAGTACTAATAAACTTTTTGTACATCAGTCAGATGTATACTGAAGTTACAAGACTTATATTGTAACAACTGTAAAAGTTTGCATATTTACAAGATCGAAGTATGGTAACTGTCCCATAATGCGTTTATGTTAATTACTTCCTAAAAATTTTAGGAAGTTTTTAAAAGTGTATGAATGTGGCGAGGATTCAAGCAAGTATGCTTGATCTGTCATGAAAACACCTACCTTCAATACATCACAAACACTTGCTTAAATTAAACTGCCGTTAGTGTTTTTATTTAGCGAAGTAAACAGGTGACTTAGCGTAAATTACGTCCTGGATATTTTTGTAAAATTTTAGTAATAACTTGAGATCTTTGAAATATTATTTAAACATAATAGAGAACACGATGGACAACCTGTGTGTATATTACAGTATCTAAAAGAGGAAGCATCAGTGTATCATTAACAGTACATAAATACTACACATACAGCGCAGCTTATCAAAAATAAACACTTCACTTTTTAAAAATAACGAAGAAAGAAAAAATTAACGCATGCCTACTTTGAAAATGGTGGTATACTCGTGCTACTGCATTCTGAATTAGATAAAGTTACATTTACATGAACTGAAGCATTAGCTACCAAACTAAACTTTATAGTTTTCAAATGACGGAATGACTAAAGTAAACTGCTCTGTCAAAATTGTGAAATATTTTTATTGAATGTTACCTGATACTACTTATTTCTTCTCGCATTTTTAATGCCAGAACTGACAAAACAAATCATTCGACGATAAAAACCTTGCAACATACATGTGTTGAAATTCACTTTATTCTAATTTCGAGTGTGGCGTGAACCACAAATAAACCGTAGATTCGGAAATTCGCACCGGTGTTAGGTAACAAACAGGAAGATGATACTGAATTGCCCACTGATCCGTCGCTGTTTACAGTTCCTGTAATGATGATCCTTCAACTACAAGCCGACATTGATGGTCCCTGGGTAAAGGAACGAGTCCTTGACGTACAACAGATCTGATTGTAGAAGGAACGAAAACATCCGGCATTGTTAACGCGGGACGTATACCTCGTTGCGGTTGTCATGGCAGGCACACGTATTGTTGGAGAATCTCGTTATTTACTTTGTAGCTTCGCCTTTCTTTGAGTGTCTCGTTTTTTTCCCCCGGTGGAGCCTCGCGCCGGAAATGAGAAGAATAATCCTATTGGTTCGCTGGCTTTCCCTTGTCGCTGCATACATGAATCGTGACAACAGACACCTGATTGCCGCGAAAAGATTTCTGCATCACTTGGTTCCAATACCTTGCATGTACATACGCAGCTCTACTTCTTCGTTATTGGCTATGAGTAGGGTCACGATTTTATGGCAAAAAATTGGTTGTCTGTAAAGTCGGTTTACTGACGATAGTTGAACGTGACAACGTCTTAAGAAAATACTGATGGAATGGTATCATTTTTCAAAAGAAAATTTTAATTTCATTTGTTTAATAGATTTGGATGTATATAGAGAAGGAAGTAACTGGAAATCACAATGAAATTGATCAAGTTATATTTATTTGTACGCATAAATACAATTATGTCAATTTTTTTTTACAATTTAATAGTTTTTACTCCACGCAGACGCATCGCTCACTCAAGTAGGAGAGAGACGGATGTCGAACGCTGCCGAACGCAAAGGCCGATTGTACTTCTTTGTCGCTCGTTCCGCGCTCTCGCTTG
>PNEQ01078741.1:0-40176 GCA_003012365.1 Medauroidea extradentata
TATACATAAAAATATATTAAAATTTACATGAGACACAATTGAGCCCTTGAAGATGTTAACATAATTGGGTTTGCTGAAATTGCATAAATAAACTTACATAGGGAAATTAATTTACTTGTGCCTTCCACTCCGGTTGGCTTGTCTCTCCAAGTCCGAGCTGGCACTGTTTATTATTCTAACACACGTAGAACACTTTGTATTAACACATTAATCACTATTCTTATTTTAAGTATAAAAAGTTGCTGGCGCATTGCGTGGTCTTTGTGTAGTTGTTAGGTTGTCGGTCTGGGCTGCTGCCAGTGGTCCAACGTCGTTGAACAATTTTGAAGCACTTTACGTAATAAATTTGTTTGCCCTAGTTGTGGGTGCTCAATAATTTCTTTAAAATATGGAGACTGCCTCTCTATACTTACTTTGCCCTAGCAACTCCCGCACTGTCTGTTTCAGGCAACATTTGTTCCGGCATTTATGCACGTCGTGATCAGCGACTGCGTAATGGTTGTCGCAATGACCAATGTCCCTTGTTTAGCTGGCGTTGGGGTGTGTTGCGGTGATGTTACTTGGTTGTTTACTTTAAATATTTGCACTTTCTTTTGTGTGCGCTTGCTTACCAAGTGGCCATATAAACTTAAGCGCTCAGTTGGTCCCGTCAGTACCTGGCACATGCAGGGTGCCTTCCGAATACAGTGAGTTGTTGTCGTGAATACTGCCCGTGATGCTGGTGTCTGTTGACGAACGGTCGCGATGCATGTATGGGCTGTTGAGCACACGTCAGTTTATCCATAAATTGGGAAATGGACCAAAAATCATTATTTACTACAAAAACATACCGAACCTATTGATGAACTGTTGCCACGGTTACAGTGCTTTAGAAGTAGAAGCAGATTATCTGTCTTGTAATCTGGGGAGTTCATTCTAAATAGAACAATAGAGATGTCACATCAGTGTCCGAAGTTACAGTGTCTTAAAGACATGTTTGGTCCTAAGACAAGTAACCACTGAATCTTAACTTTTGTCCGAAGTTGTGTCCTAAGACGGAAGAAAATGTTCTCGTATTTTCGCGGACATTCGTAACTAGGTAGAAAACTGAAAACATTGAAATGAATTCCGGAAATAATGGTGGGTTGAAAGCAATAGGAGCTTGTCAAAACATTAATTAATCATAACTTCGGGCCGGCTTCGGACACAGTAGGTTTGTTTTACTCGGCCTTTACCTGTCGACTCTTTGTGCTCTTGCAGCTCTCGGGGCACTCCTAGTCGTTTTACTCACCGAAAACAAGATGGTGCAGGGTGTTTTACTCGTCAGGTCAAGATGCTCCTAGGTCAAAAAGAGTGGCATCGGCCCCAGTTCTACTTAAATCGCCAACAGGAGGATGACAATTTTATCCCATTTCACTTTTAACTGGAATCTCCTTCAAGTTGTATCAACTGAAATTGTAGTGCTGTAAATGATTGTTCTTCAAGTTTAATGGTTCTTCACTTATTGTAATATGCCTATATAGATTCAATATACTCAATTTCATATAAGTTTGGATAAATCTGACAGCAACTTATGGGCAATAATTTGTAATGTTTTGTTAATTGTGTCACTACACGAGGGAAACTTTGCAGTACAAATGCTTAAATGGACATTTCAGGTTCATTTGAGACCTAAAAAGTCTTGCATTATGCAACAAATTACAAAATACTAAAAAAGTATTGCCCATTAGTTGCTGTCAAGTTTATCCAAAGTTATATGAAACAGAGTATACCCAAGGTACTTTTTCATTATTTAATCTGTTTCGATCTTTTTATCTATCACCACCCCGATGTGAGATTTTCATAAACTTTAAAATTAGTTATCAAGCCCGATCCAGTGTTTCTGATAGCGTGAAGATCCCGTGTTTCTGAAGCGTGAATACGTTTTAGATTATTCTTAATAGTTATTGGCTGTGTTTGAATGTATTGGCCATTCAATTCTTAAATAATAATAATAATAATAAATAAAAATACTTCTACCGCCATGAGTGAAAATGAAGCCGTGAAACTTTTTTTTTGTGTATGACAGAGGAATTCTCTTTCAGTTCTCTGTGCATTTGTTTCAAATTTCGCCGGCATAATTGTATTAATTGTGTGAAATTACATAGTTATGTTCATTGTGCGTGAAAAATAGTTTATGTGAATCATGCGAATTCTAGATTTCTCTGATGAACTGTTATGCTTTATATTTTCGTTTCTTAATGGTGCAGATAAACTCCAAACTTCAAAAACTTGCACTAGGTTCTGTAATTTGTTGAAAGACAGGAAACTTTTGCGGTAAGCTACAACATGGAATGTTACGGATTATTTCTTTGCATTGTTTTGCAAGAGTTTAGAAATACTGTCAAAAAGTTTATAGTGCATTGTAAAAAAAATACAAAATTAAAAAAAACATAGGCTTTAAAAACTATTTAAGTGATTTAAAAAATGGTATTAAATAAGGCGTTCAGAAGTCAAACTAACTAACTTGTTACTAATTGTGCAGTAGGACACATAAAATGTTTTAAGTGTAAACCATTCGAGTGGTATAATTTGCATGGTTTCGTAATTCACACAGGTTAATATATTTTGTAAATATATGTATAACCTTGTAAAGGTATTTATAAAAATAATATAGCCTAATGGAAAATCATTTTTTGTAGAGTTAACTTACCAACTGAAGCGGTATTAAAAATATTTCTAATGTGTTATGCACACGGTCGTAGAAGTACAAGTCTGGACACGCCTGGAAACTTGACCCCCTTGTTTGGCTGCAGTTCACCAAATTAGGCCTGATTCACAATGCGCAGTCAGCAGTCGGCTGTCAGTGATTAATATGTACCTTAAGATGTGTGTATTCACAATGTGCAGTCCGCAGTCGAGCCGTCCGCAGTTCAGCAGTCGGAGACTGTGAATTTTATCTCCGACTCCTGGACTGCCGACTGCTGAAAAATTCTAACCAATCAAGCGTTGCTCTCGTAATCACGTGATGTAAACAAATATTGTTTTACGAGATTATATATGGTTCTAAAAGCAAACTAAGCAATTTTTCAAATTTAAAAACAATGTGTTCAAAACATAGCCAATTATTAAATAGCAGTTTTTAAAAATAATGCAAAAAACATAATGACTTCTGGACTGCACATTGTGAATTGTATTCGACTGCCAACTGCCAGGAGTCGGCTGTCGGCAGTAGACTGCTGGGTGCGCATTGTGAATCAGGCCTTACAGATAATGTTATACATGTTTCGCGCTGTGATCCAGGCGGGCAGTCCCAAACTCTGCCGACTTCCCTCCCACTAAGACAAACAATTTATCAAATCGAATTTTGTATCAATTTATGAAATACTTCCATTGCTCACAGTTTTAAATCATGGCTCCAATATTTATTTACTTTAACATTTTACAATGGAAAAAAGTAGGAGGAGTTTGAGTCGAACCGCCCAGATTACAGCGCCAAAAAGTACAGCATTCTTGGTAACTTGACGAACTACAGCCAAACAACAAGGGGGTCAAGCAAAATACATTGTTAGATAGGCGAGTGTCCAGACCTGTTCTTCTACGACCGTGGTTATGCACAAATCCATGTACAGTTTATTATGAGGTATCGTCGAGTTCAGATCTCAACCAGAACCCCTTCTTAACCTCATCCCCTGCCTGTTGTTTACTTGCAAAATTGTTGAAGATATTATTTTTACATAGCCTTACTTAAATTTATCAAATTTCATTAAACAATTATTGGTAAAATCTTAAAAAGGTTTATAATTTTTTAATTTTCAAGTAAAAAAATTTAAATTTTCAGCAAAAAATAAACTGAAATGTGTTAAGCCCAGTACACACGGGCATTTTTCGTGTACGAGAATGTGAACACTTTCTTGTTCACCTCGACTTGTAGCGAACTTGCATAGTGTGAACGGCCACCGAGCATACTAGTGACTAGTGTACAAGGACTTGTGTACTAGCTAGTGCGGGATAGGGACGGTTCTATTTTTCGTTATCTTTCTTGTACTAGTCGAGTATAAACAAACCATTTTTATTTCACACGCAAATGTTATTGAACAAAATAGCTTACAAATACGAAGTATTTTTAAGTAAATAGTGTCATAGCTGAACAAAAGTTGCTATTAAAGGAATATTTTCTGATCGTGTGTCATGTCACTTTACATCTGGATATAATTAACTAGAGACAATAATTACATTTTAAGGGCGCGGTCTACCGCAATTTTCATCACCATTTTTTTTATTTTTTATTTGCACCAGATATTTTTTTTCTTATTTTAGACTCAAAATGTGACTAAATTTGGCTCTTGTGAAATTTTTTCTCTCTCATAGTTTTCGTGTAATGGCTTGTTAAAGTCATATTTTTGCATGTTTCCGTTTTAACGACTACACTAAAACCAACTTATATACCAAACTCAAAAAAATCACAGTGGATAAAGACATTGCAGGCTACAATGGCATGCTCATGAAATTTAAGAATAAAAATTATTTGAATTTTAAAAAATTGCTGAAACTGAAAATAAAAATTTAAAAAGTTCAATAATTTTTTTAAAAATTCAAATAATGTTCATTCTTTAATTTTATGAGCATGTCATCGTAGCCTGCAATGTCTTTATCCACTGTGATTTTTTTGAGTTTGGTATATGAGTTGGTTTTAGTGTAGTTGTTAAAACGGAAACATGCAAAATACGACTTAAACAAGCCATTACGAGAAAACTATGAGAGATAAAAAAAATTCATAAGAGACAAATTTAGTCACATTTTGTGTCTGAAACAAGAAAAAAAATATCTGGTACAAATACAAAATAAAATAATGATGATGAAAATAGCGGTCTACCGTGCCCTTAAAGCTTATTTTTGGTGCAGGTACAATAAGTATTGCACTTAATTACGTTCAATACTCGAAATGCACCCTTACAATATGTATCCAAATTTTTATTGGTATACACCTGATTGTACAAGAAAGTTGGCCATGTGAACTAAACAATTAATTTGATAGGATACTATCTAGAACACTAGCTAGTGTTCCCTTTCTTGTACAGTTTTGATGCTCACTTTAATGTACAAGGAAGATGCCCGTGTATACTGGGCTTTATACATTAAACCAACGAAAAAATAAGTTAACATTCTTCTATGGTATATATTTCAAGCAGTCATAATAAAACAATTTAAAATAACTTAAGTTTAAGAAAAAACTAGTCGCACCATAAGTTTGTTTAAATTGAGTCCATTCATCTATTTATTCTGAGTTTGCATAAGCTTCATCATCACTGGCTAGCTGAGTTGAAATCCCTCTCAGTTTTGAGACCCTTTTGAGCAAATTTATCATTTTTTTGCCATTGTAATGAGTAATACATTTTCTTCTTAGCAGGAGATTTGCCATTTTCATTGTACCACAAAACGTACTAGTCATACATTTTCTTGACAGTTAAATCGCGGTTCAAGTATTTCTGATTAGGATTCTGTAATCGTCTGTGATGATAACAGTAAGCTGGAAATTACTACCTATGTGTGGTTTACGACATCGGTTGTATCAACTTTGTTGCCTGCAGTAGAATGACCTCTTTTGTCTATAACAAAATGAATGTCATCTTTAACACTGCAGTCGTAAATTCTGCTATCAGAAACGTGAAAGGTTTCTTTAAAGTATTTTTACATACCTGTGTCTCAACGCTTCCAATCCGTATGATAAAAGAAAAAACTATAGTTCCTTGGACCTCTTGAGTTATTGGTAGGCCTACACCTGCTAATGCTACTTGAGTTTATGCGACCACAAAATATATATTTTGCTGAGATTGATTAATGGAAGGCTGTAGAATTTTCTGAATAATTTTTCGCCATCATTCGCGGAAGTTTTTGAATTGTACCTTCTTGCGCACAGAAAGTTTGCCACTGAAAACTTTTCGTGAACTGTTTTGCCAGCTCTCGTTTTGTATTCTTGACCAGATAGTCTCCTTTTCTTGCTACGTGTCCTCTTTCGTGTTTCTGGATTCCTTGCACGTTTACAGTCTCTTTGTTGCTTAGCACTAGCGTCCACATTTGACCTATTTGAATCATTAATTTATTTTTCTGATGAATCATTGTAAACCTACTAATAATTCTTTTTCTACATTCCATAGGTGATTCTAAAATCACTTAATTTAATTCAAAGCTGGCACTAATTCTAGGCGTACCTACCACAGGTTCAGGGATATAGCTTGGATCTGTGTCTGTATTGTCAACAGAAATATCATTTACAGTGCTAAGACTATCACTTTCAATTTCAGATCCCCACATTTTCAACTAAAATTAATGCAAGTAATGAAACTGTATGATTAGAGCATGTTCGTAACCATAGCGTACATCATAAGACCAAACATAACGTCTTAAACAACAGCTGCAGTAAACAGTAAAACAATTGCAAGTTCCACGGAGTTAATCGCTGTGGCAACTGAAACATTTGTTGAAATGTTCAGATGCCGGAAGTGTTAGTGCTTCCTTGCGACCTACTGTGGGCGTATGGAGTTGTTTTTGTGCAAAACTAAAAAATGGGAGTTAGTCGATATTGCTTCTGAATGCCTCAAATAAGTCTTTGGGTGAAAGAACTGGTATCTTTAAGGTGGCAATCTGGATGAACGTATTTTGCGCTTTCGAGGCCTAGAAGCGCGGAAGCAGTAGACGAGACAGTACGCACATCACGCCTCACACAAGCGGCGTTTAGTCGTCTCTCTCACAGACACCGTGCCGGTATGAGACTTTCAGTGGTGACCTTATAGTTTTTTGACATATTATTAACTATAAACTATAATGCCTGTACCATTTAAATGTTTCTGTGCAAAGATTTACATATCTAAAAAAAGATTGCAAAAAACCCATTTTTGGCTGCTTGAAAATATGCTTTAATGAGTAAAGCTGTTTTCACAAAATGGTGGCGCGTTATGCCCGGCGCTTGCCACCAGCGGTGAATTCCTGCCATGTATTATTAATATTATGATGAACAATGCTGACAATACAAACTTGTGCTACCGTCTTTTACCTGGAGTATAACTTAGTAACTGTTCATGTTTTTGAAGAAACGTTAATGGAAAATAAAGAACTGATAGTCTGTTTATGCTCATATAAATTTTAATTAATAACCTAAATATTAACACAAAGCAAAGGTAAAATTTTCTAATTGAAAATAAAGTGTTTCTTTTCAACAAACTTGCACAGTAGATTACATTAATTGAAACAAATACTGATATTTATTATAATTTTATTAGCATGAAATTTATTGTTAACTTTGTTCTAACTAGAAAATTAGTTTCACAAATGTTATTGAAACATTCTCAATAATGTGTACTATAGTTTTACCACAGTACTCTTTATGTTCCGGTGACCATTTGGGAAATGCGAAAGGTACATAGTTTGGTTCTTAATTCCGTTTAGGTGTAAATTTGTATTAGTTTAGAACGGCCACTGAAATTGGCTGAATCAGCTTGAGATGCCTTAAATTTACTTTGGCATATAAAAAAGGAAGGTGGGACATGTTGAACTCGGTCAGTGGTGATGTGGAGGAGATTCCAGAGAATTTTTTTTTCTAAGTTGGTTAAAATATCAAGCTACTGATACATTCCCTAGGAATCAAATCCTAGTGTGAGAAATTTTATTTTGTCTTAGGCTACTGTATTGTTGAACAATTATTGTAGGCTTACATTTAATATTAAAATACCAGTAACGATAATTGCAAAAAAGTTTTTCGTAATGTAAAAGAACACTTTATCGAGCAGTAACTATGTACGTAAACATTAACATGTAATTTTTTTCGTTGTAATGTTGAATCACTATTGTTGAAAAGGGCTTATTTTAGAAGTTTCTTTCCTTAGACTCATTGCAACACAGTAATTTTCAGTTATTTATATGAGTATTTAACTTGTAATTTTTTTGTTGTTATAAGGTCATGTCACATTGAACTTTCAAAAAAACTTTCCTAGCACTTATGGTCATGATTGGTAGTTTTGTCTAAGGTTCTAAAATTTCTAGAAAAATTGTAGAAAGGAATAATCCAGGAAAAGAATTACTTTTTTTTCTTAAATTTTCTGGAAAAATTTGAAAAAATTTTTAAAAACCATTGTGAAATTAAACTATGCCTGTATGTAGCCCAAGGTAATTATAATGAGAAACACAGATAATTGGTCTGTCTGATTTATTCTGAATGTTTACTTACTAGCAAGGTGTATGAATATGGAAAGAAGTCAAACATGAGATTTTTTTCAGTTTTACGATAAGGGGAACCACAGAAGCATCATATTACTGTAATTTAGTAACTTGTGTACTAGTAATTAGGAACATGCAATGTTAAATTTCACATGTATATTGTGTTTGAAAAAAAAAAAAAACTATTCCACTGCAGCAAACACTCGTTTTACTTTTCCCAAGCAGATAGTTTATGCAAAAGGAAAGCTGTGGGCGAGAAACAAAGTACACCACTTAGCCAATTGATGCAAACTGTAAGACAATTAATAATCTTAGTCTGTTACTTGTGAATTTGAACTACAAAAGGTTCATGTTGTAATCGAAACTGTTTTCCTGGCAGAGATTCTAAGTTGTATTTATAGTTAATTTATGTGCATATTGTTTATTTCAGTGTACCAAGTTTTATGTTCTTTTTGAAACTTTGTGTTACGTTTACTGACTATTTAATTTTCGTGGTACTGGTAGGGTACTATGTGTATCGGCTGATAGGCTCGAATGTCAAATCATTCAATATCCAGATTTGTAATTCAGAAACTGTGTGATCATTTTTATTGTAATTTTTTTTATTTTCTGTAACTTTTTATCTTGATAAAAAGTTCATTTTTCCCATTTTCACATCTAAGGGAAAAAACTTAATTTTTCCTGTTTGTTCCCAATTTTTTCTGTATTTTTTTTCTGAAGCTTCAGACCCCCAGTTTTGTCACATTGGTACATAAAACCTAAAAAATTTTAACATACAGTATTTCTTTGAAAATATTCGTGTTTAAAAGCAGTCATGCGATGTACAATTCTGTGCCGGTATTTTGTAAAATAATGCACCGTTCGTGTGCAAATATAAAATTATGTTGCTTAATTTTAGCTTACTTTAATTACAAAATTAGTGATGCTCATGTGCGCTAACCTGGAAAACTATTAGGTTTATTGCTACAACAAAATTAAGACCAATTTTTAATATATATTTGTGACAAAACAATGTCGGCATTTTTCAATATGAAAGTAATGTTGCTTCGTAGTAAATGTTTTGAAAATTACGGTAAAACTATCAGGCATGGCTTAAATGTACAGTGTAACATGAATAGTTGACACTGCTGGTACGAGATGTGATTGAATTAAGAGAGTGAGTTGACGATGATGATTATGGGGGTGGGCGCCAGCGATACTCTGCAGCATCACACTTCGAAACTCTCTTATTCCAGCGTGCCACTCACAAGAAGGAAGGGTGAAAAGACTCCCTCCAAAACTCAAAATTGAAGAAGAAACCCCCCTAAAAGGAAATAGAAAAACTCAAAATACTCAAAACCCGGCGGGAGCCCGCTCAACGTGCTGATTTTAGGTATCTGGTATGAACATAGCTGTACATTGCAGTTGAATGGCTTGAAAACAATTACCTCTTTTAAAGTTATTTATTACGTGCTGGTTATAAAATGTGCCAGAAATAATTTATGTTACGTCAGTCTGCTCTGTGGTTGTGGAAGGAAACTATACTCTTGTCTATACGTGCTGTACGACTTGAATGCGGGGTCGTGCTGGGTGCTTCCTCGGAATTAGAAAATGCAGCTCCTTGTAGAACAGAGAACTCATTGAAATTGTGTGAACCACAGTTTTCCTCGGGATCCGGGCGTGGATGATGAATGTATGCTGCTGTTCCCAACTGTGTATGGTCGAACCTATCCCAGAGGTACGCTAGGGTATGACGATGTTTGGCACAATGACGACGACAGTGGTACTCGCTGATGATTGTGGTTACTCACAAGAAATGAGATGCAACTTAACGTGAACCATATTCAAATAATGTAGATGTATGCTCAATTTCCCTTTGTTCACTCTACAGACTACAATTGTTGTAATGGCGGTGTTTGTAATGATCACGTGGGTTCACTAAACTGATTCATGAAAATAATAGGCCTACATAATTACGGGGCTGATTAATACAAATATACCCTGTCACAACTGACACTTAAAAACACTAAATCAACTTCGACATGTGCCTGTTACAATGTCCCTAGCCACGTTGCATGAATGTAGCCAGCACACGGTTTTATGTTAAAACTACAGAGTATGGTAATTCCTAGGTAAAGTTGAATGGCACTTGCCGGGGAAATATTTTGCGAAAACATGTACAAGAAAATGATGATCCGTTGTATTAAATAACAATGGTAATCTACTTAAGTGAAACAGCGATAGAGCATACACCGGCAGCGTCTTACCTCACCAAGAACCTGCTACGAACTGCCCAGAGAAACATGGCCATGGATTGCTCATGACCTATCTGCGGCGGTTACTTCCAGCGCCACACACGACTGTTCTCAAAGCTTCCAGAGACTGTATTTTAAATTAATTATTACGTTAAATATAGAAAAATGGCCCAAAGTAAATTTTACATTACAAAAACAAATTACATGTTGACTCTGGCATTGAAATCCCTTAAAAATACATTAATTATGGTTTAATGTTCATAAGTGAATTGGCTTGGTCTCGGAACATTTCTGGGCAGCGGTTTGAATGTCAGTCAGGACCACTTTGATACCTATATGAAACATACATAGAACATGCACAAAGTAATGACCCTGTGGAGAAAATACATGCAAAACACAGAAATGCTAAATTACTACAAATTATTCATAAATTTGTGGTCAAAACTTCGAGAACTCTTTTTCATAACACATTGTAAAATGCATCAGTCGTGAAGACATTTAGCTTAATTATTACGGCATGTTCACAAACACTTTGCAAGAATAAAGACAATACTTACTCGTCTGTTCTGTTGGAAATCAAACACACGCAAGAGAAGTATGGTCTCCTGTCATTGAAGATCTGTCAAAAATACTGGAAACAGTAATATGCAGATAATTCATTGAACACCTTATAATAACAATGTCATATCAGCCAGCCAATTTGGTTTCTTAAACAAATCCACTGAACAAGCATTGTTCAATTTTGTTAATAAAACTATAGATGCACTTGATGGTAAATTATTTGCTGCAGATTGTTTTGCAGACATACCCAGAGCTTTTGATTGCATCAGCCATAGCATTCTCTTAAATAAATTAGAAAACTATGGTATTATTTGCAAGGTAAATAATAATAACAATAATGATAACTTGCAATTGGACAACCACCCAATGGCAAGCTGTAACCTCTTCTGTAATCCCCCTCCACCATCACCAGGCAAGGTTGAAAAAAGCTTGGGTTTTTCTGAATAAACCAATTTGGGTGGGTTTTTTGGGGGGTTTTTCAATACAAACCTGTGTTGTTTTTTTTTTAACAAAAGTTAAACCTTGTTTAAAGAAATTTTGAAAGTGTGTTTGTTGATTTCTTTGAAATAATGTGATTTCTACAAGCAAATTACTGTCCAGAGTTGTGTTGTCACATTTATCTGACACATAACTTTAACAACCATAAACTACTTTCAGCACTGTTCTGGGATTATTAAAGTTTTAAAATATTTGTTCATAAATGGTTTTATGCATGTTATCGAGTTCCCTCACCGAGAAACTCATACCTTAGAAATTATTTTATCTATCCTTAGCAATTGCTAGAATATAAACATGATACATCTTTTTTAAAATCAATTCTGTACCTATAATAAAAGTCGAAGAGGAATGGTTGAAGTGAAGAAGTGGGTCACTGATAACTCTCCAGGTTCATATGTCATTAGTCATCTTATATTTCCTATTGTGCAGTAAGATAAATAAAGTTCCCATGGTTTTAATGTTTCGTCACACCTTCCTTTTGCTATTCTATACTCTAGTAAGCAGCCAGAGACACATCACTACTAATCTTTTGTCTGTTGGATTATGAGATTCTGAAGTTAGTGCTGTACCATTGGTTTAGCTTGGTGGTCGTAATTACAGTGTCTTTTGTAACAAATTCAGGAAGGAAAAGTGTGACACAATGGAGTGAAATGTCGAAAATTGAGGGCAGTAGTAAAGTTAAGTGTAACTGGGTGAAAATTCTGGGAAGGTAGAAAGAATTCATGTTTATCTTTCTAAATGTGTAGCCCTTGAGCTGAATAGTGAGTGTGTGACTGATGTAGAGCCATGTATTTCAAACCCATCTTGTAGTAATCAGTCTCCTAGTTTGAGTGGAGGTAGCCTAGCTGTGTCATCAACAGTGTTAAGGTGACGACTCACGTATAAAAATTGTCATTATTTCAATAGAATTTTCTGTTATAATATGATAATGGGCATTGAAACAATACTCCCCACCATTCCGCTGACCTGTATATTAGCCCGTGCAGTTTCTGGAGGCGCTCAGTCGAGGAGAGATGGATGTATCATCGTTTCTCCCCTGGTAAACCAATACGCGTGTTGCGAGTGCATTACTTAACCCTCCCGTCCCGCGGAATCTACAATCAGGCTGCCTGTAGTGTGATTTGCCACGTTGTTGCACCGAGCTGTCACCCACTGCCCTCATCTTGTGGCCAAGCTCTTACGTCTGACCGCCACGTGCTTAACCCAACATTGGTTGCAAGTTCTCGGTGTCCCATACTGCACATCTGTCATTCCATGGTGCCGTGTAATGAAGCATTTTCAAATATTATAAATACTCCATTGCACCCAGTCACCACATTTGTAACACAAACTATGTATACACTTTGTATTCATATAGTCAATATTTTTTCGTTGAAATAAAATCATGCAATTGTATTCCCAAATCAAAAAGTTTCGTGTTGCATTATATGCTGTAACTACACAAGACAAATTGTAATTAAAACTGCAACCAATATTTTTGTTAATATTTATTACAGTTTGTGAGTACTCTATTGTGAGGTCATAAATCTGGAACATTTCCAATTTACCAAATTTTATGAACATAAATCATATTAAGTAGGTACAGCCTTCTCAGCTGCTTTCTTCTAGCTGTGCTTCCATGTATACCTTTTCTCAACTTAGTTCTAAGTATGCTTATGTACATTTTTGCACCAGTTTTGACTAATTTCTGAGTATTATTAGAAACATTTCTAGTTGACAGTTCACTCGTTCAGACTCGTTGCCGTGCAACACTTGGTTTTATGAATGGTACACAAAAATTTGTTGGTCCATAAGTAATGAAATTTTACAAATACCTTTTTTTAAATTATTATTTATGTTTTTAAACAGCTAACAGGGTAACTCACTTGTAAAAGTGAACATGACAAACGAAAAGAAAATTTAATAGCTAATTAAAGTATAGGCCTAATACATGTTTCTTTCATTCCGAGGCTGCTCAATACTCACCTCATATCACTCCTCATCAGCGCTAAAGATGTAGATTTTCACTTCGGCAGTGAAACATGCAGAAAAGGGATCAAAGTAGGAATCTGAGTCGCAAATTGTTTGGTCTTCAATGTTTTATTCAAATGACTATAGGATCACACGAAAAGCCATAAAAACATGTGTGAATAAATATAGAGGTTATTGAAATTCATTTAAATTCCAATACTCTTAATTTCTTTATCAAAAATCAATACAGAATTGCTCCAAAAAGCATATTTTACAGTGTGAAATACAGTTACACATAAGTCATATTTTTAAAGCATCTCTAGACTGCAGGACATCTTGAAACCTGTTACACTATAGGTACTAACTATACTTAAAAATCTTAGCAATAATTTAATTGTAATAACAAATACAAATATGTGATATTCAAATTTAACACTCAGCATTACCGTGTATACCTCGAACTTATACATTATAAAATAAACATTTTAAATGTTATATGAACACTCACTTGCCTATTTTTTTACATTGTTAGCAAAGTATTTGATAAAGGTGATCAAACTTCTTTGTTGACAATATCATAAACACTTTTTTATTTATTAATTACTATGTTGACTAAAAGACAACATTTATATTACAATGTAGCAACAACCAAGCCAATGTAACAAATCTGCAGACTATAACTGACTGACTGACTGACTGACACATCAAACTGCAACCCAAACCACTGGCCATAGAAGCGTGAATTTTTTTGTGTGTTGCCTTTAAGAAGGGATTTTTCGATATTTGGCCCCTGAGGGAGTGAAATGAGCAAAATGTGTTTTATAAGATTCATCTACATAGCTCAAACCCGACAGTCTATCGTTGTGACTTTTTGCATCAATGGGTCGATTGTAATAATGTATATTAGCCAATTTAAGTATTTTTCTAAATTCAACATTTAAATGGCTAAAAAGCCTTGAAATGTGTTTCATAGTAATTATAAGTAACTATCAAACACTTTGGGATACAGAGTTTCTATTATGCTTCAAATTATGCTTAAGTTATTTAAATATGCAAAAAAATTGTTTTACAGCTTTATCGAAATTCAACTCCCAAAGCGTAAAAATAAAATAAATAGTTTTTTTTTAATTGTTTGCACAGCTTGAACCCAACGGGCTCGCTTCGTGATTTTTACATCAATTTGGGACACATACAAATGTATAAGATGGAACTTGAAGATGTTTCGAAATTCTTAGATTAAGGGAGTGAAAAGACTTGAGATGTTGAAATATCAAAGAGCTTGGTTGAATATGTTTACATTAAGACTCAAAATACTATTTCACATTGTTTTTCAAATTTGACTTTAAAGAAGTAAAAAGGAAAAAAAATGTTTTTTTCGGTTGGTGATTTATTTATATCAATCTCGCTGAACATTTAGATATAGACACAATTTTTGTTTTACATTACTACTTAATTTAAACTCCTGAAATGTGGTTGATTTTTCGAAATTTGACTCCTAAAAGGGTAAAATGGTGTGAGAGGTGTTTTCAATCATCGTCTATATATCTTGAACCCGACGGGCTATTGTTGAGGTTTATCAGTGTACAGCACCTACCAGTAGTTTCCGTGTTAAGATCAATTTGGTAAGTAAAAAAGACATTTTAATCAGATTAAAGATTCAAAATGAAAACGTAGTGTCAGAAACTGTGAACATTGGTTGACTTCTGTTTATAGTAAGTTCTCCTTGGGGCCAGTGGTAAAAGATGGCAGAAGCAGAAGTTTTCACAGTAGGTTTGAGGCATTTATTTTTAATGTTCTCGTAGACCAGAAATTGAGGTTTAAATATCTATAAACAATTGTCCAAAGCTGAATTCGATAGTCTTACAGAGTCGAATATTCTTATTAATGTAACTGTGTGTGTCACATTGAACACATGCAATAAATTATGTTCGATAAAAACATGTAAAGAATTGCTTTGATATATTTTAGGGTTCTGCGAATCAGCCATTTTGAGAACCAATCAAATCTTGAGTCATATATAAAAAGATTCAAGAGTCACAAATCTTAAACGTATCAAATCATTTGAAAATTTTTGTTGAAAAATTTTTTTTTTTCCATAGTACTAAAACTAATGTAACTCTCAGTCTAGAAACTAATAGTATTATCTAGTATCTAGTGAACTTACCTCACGAATAATTTTTTGGACTAAGTTTAACTTTATAAACTGAATACATGGTTAGATTTTTATTTATATCCAGAAATGTATCTGATCTTTTGTTATGTGCATTTATTACTAATTAAGGTAATATGAACATATTACACATAACAGTAGGCGTAAGTGCTGTACGTAGTTAACATAGCTAAGTTATGTTGAATTGTACCCAGTAGGAATGTTTAAAGTTATTAATACGAAAGAAATTAATTTAAACTCTCTAAGAATGCAGAAATAGTTTCACCAATGAAATATTCTAAAATTGAATGTTATTTACCGTTGGGGTGCTGTATTTCTTTTCTAAATGGAATTATTTTTGCTTTGTTTGCATTCACAACAGCAATTTTAATTCCATTGAGTCTTATTTCACTTTCCATAACCGTTATAACCACGACAATGCTCACCAACATTTTCTTTTGGGTTGTAACAATTAATTTTTGATTCTCAAAAGTCATGTGTTTATACTGCCTTACAACGCCACGTGATCTAACTGGCCTACGATTTACAATCATTGCGCTTGCGTTGCTGTTAAAAGATTGTAGTCTTGCAATCTCGAACGTAGTATCGATTGTCGTGGAGCGATTATATGGATAGCTGTCTTGTGCATAGATAACTAGTAACGATTCTGCAGTTGCCATTTCCTATTTTCATAACATAGCAGAGTGTTTACTGTTGTAACGTACTATACGCGTATAATATTAAAACACTGAATTGTAACGGCAAAACACAATAATAAGTGCTACTGTCCATCAAGGTCTGTCAGTTGTTACAGTTGCGTCTGTATTTGATAACAGCAATCCTTCGTTGCATATGTCAACAATTGAATGAAGGAATGTCGTTTGTTATGATGCTTTGGTTTTCATGTGTTGTAAATATTGATAACGCTTGCTTGCAGTTTATTTAATCATAGAGATGCAGTGAATCATATTAATTTAATTTAAATTATGTGCTTTAGGAAATAAAATCGGATTATGGGGGCAAAATAGTACAGATTTGGTGGACAAATCTTTTTAAGGTCAGATTCGACTCGTTTTGACAAATCAAATCATTAAAGATTTGATTCGAGATTCATTATTTTCAAAGCTTCTCAGAACCCTAATATATTTGTACTCACCGTAAAATAAGAAAATGAAGAAATGTAGGAATTATTTCATGGTTATAAAAACTTTATTTGGCAACAATTTTCAGCAGAATTAAATGTCTGCAAAATATCTTGGATACATTTTGTTGTCTGTTCTTTCAGTTTTTTATTGGTATATTTGTAATTATGTTAGGTTAGCATATTTCATTGGATCTCTAGAGTAGTCTGAGCTTCGTAGTATACTTGGTTTGGCGTGGCGGACAGGTCTAACGGCCACCACAGGGTCGGTATGTGTATTTCTGTTAATTTCCGAAGATGACTATGGTTTGTAAGCCTGTTGTTCAGAATTAACCATACAAATGTTTTACTTTTTAATGGGTATTGTTTCTCATCAGTTTTGCTACGGTTCACTGCAGTTTTGAGCACCTGTCTTGTGAACCTATTTTTTCCACGAAAATTGTAAAAAAGTATTCAGCAATATACTGGTGAGTGTTTTCTTCATACACTACAGCATTACCTGACAATATAAAAGAGAAAATATTTTTATGTTAACTTTCATAAAATAAACAAGTTATTTTTCTTGTATGTGGGAATGGGGATATTTAATAGAATGCTTGTAAAAATGCTAGTAATAGTATAGTTAACAGTACAGGTAAAATATAAAAACTGTACCTTGGAATGATTGGTCCTAGTAAAAACGGTAAGATTATGTTCAGTATTTAAAAAAAAATTCCAAACTCACTTGCTGGCTCCAAATACAAGTAGGCCTAAGCGTACATAGATGGACAAAACAATTATTTTTATCGGAAATAAAATTGCTCCACTGAATGAAATCTGAAATGTCGAAGCACAGAGGCTATCTCACTTTACGTCACACTTAAAAGAGAGTGTTGTAGATAAATAAATGCTGAAAACATCAATTGATTTCTACGCTTTTTCCGAAGCCAATATTGATGAAATACTCAACGACAATCCTAGATAATGGTATTTGCCAACTTTCTGAATAAAAATTTATCCAGAATGACTAATTTGTTACGCGTGATCTCTTGCGCCGCAGTTTAATGCATGAGGTTCCGGCGCCAGAGACTGCCTCAGAAGTTAGTAACACTGGAAACAATTTTGTTCATAACGTGGCTTAAACTATTGTTTAAGATTGCTATTATTTAATTTTCACAAATTGGCTTCAAGAAACCTACAGTTATAGATAAATGCTTTTAGCGTTGAATTGTGCATCACGTCATCTTAAAGAAGAAGACGAAGGAGGGATGACTGTAGCAGCATACCTGTCATTACGAAACTCTGAAGTAAAATGGTTTTCAGGCCCACATTCAAACTTTTTTGTTTGTAACGATGTTAGGAACAAATTTTCAAAACCTTATAAGTTATTAACCATATCAGTTATTAATATGTATTTATCTATAGAAACAATTTTTTTTCGTTCCCTATTATTTTGAAGACATTTTTGAAGTAGCCTATGTATTTCAATGTATTTTAAGTTTGTTTTTGAAGTATGTATATCATTCACACGTTGCTTTCTTTCCCTGTAAGAATTTCTAAATGTAATTTTGAAGCTGGGTACATAACCAATTAGTTCTAGTTTCCCAGTAAATGGCTGCACTATTTCTCCATTATAATTGTCTGTTATTTTGGCATTGTTAAGAAATTTATCAGTGTAATTGAAAATGCTGTATTTTGTGTACTTTGTTTTACATTTGTATAACTTTTTTCTTTTAAAAATATTAAAACATGTTCTTAATGTAAACTATAATTCATATTCTTAAATGAAAACAAAAAATTTTATAGTTTTATTCTATTATGTACTCGACAGAAAGAAATGTTTTGTTTCTTATAACCCCATTTTGTCATTACTCTGGGGTAATAAGATACATGATTTTTTTTTTTCATATGTCTTATTAATTTAGGTATTTTGTGGACTCATCGCCTTTATTGGGAATAGCTTATTTAAGCTTAGGCAATCAGATTTTGTTAAGATTTAAAAGGCATGACATTCTAGGTAGGTAATAAAAACACATTTTAGATTACTGGATTAGGTATTGTACTATAGTGGGTAGTGAGTCATCTTGGCTTCTCACAGTGCGGGGACAGCGGGACCAGGGAAGAAGAGGAGATAAGAAGACGACACAGTTTCGACAGCCGTGTTGTAGCTGTTAGGAAAATATTGACCCTCAGTGTATACCCGAAAATGGAAGGTGAAATTGGTAGCCTGCAGAGGCACGGCAAGGAGATGCTGTTGAGTTTATTATTTATTTTTCGAAAGAAAAAATAATTTTTTATTCGCAAATAGTACACTGCATTTACTATTTTTTGTTTTTTCATCTCTGCGTTATGAATGTATTGTAGACAAAATAAATTTAATTGAATTGTGTCAAGTAATTTAAACTATATGATTTCATTACTACAAGCTTTTATGAAACTTGCAATGTTCGTATGTGAGTTGACCGATTTAAAATTTGCGAACAATTTTTCAACCATTTGTGCGTATTTCATTGAGCTTAAATTTGGCATACTTCTGTAAGTTCGGTGACAATACAAAATACATTACACGTTTATCATTATATTATTAAAATTACATGAACAAAAATGAAAAATTATGTTTTTCTCTTATTTAAATTGCAATTACGTGTGTAAAGTAGTCCTACAAACCAGTAAATAAGTTCCAAAGATTTTAAGATGAAAATAAAAAAAAAAAAAGTAAAAAAGAAGTTTGTTTTAAAAAAGTGTGAACTTAAAAGTAAAATAATAAATTTAAGTTACATTTCTCATGTGCTGGTATATAGTAAGTATATTGTAGGTTCAGAACAACCACTCTCTTGGTAATTCATCATAATATATGCATACGTAGATAGCTAAGTTCTGTGGCCGTACATAAATATAGATATTTTCGATGTGTGTGTGTATGTATGTATGTATGTGTGTGTGTGTGTGTGTGTGTATGTATGTATATATATATATATATATAGAGAGAGAGAGAGAGAGAGAGAGAGAAAGAGAGAGAGAGAGGTTTGAGGTGCTATAGTTTTTTTGTGTGTTTTGTATAGTTTTTTGGCTTAGTTTGTACCTAATTAAATAATGAAATTACAGTAGTAACATGTATAATGAATAGCGTCTCAATCTCAAACAATTTTATATGTATAATGAATATGTGTATATATATTAGAAAATATATTATATTTTATAATCTATCTACGTACGCTTATATTAAGAAGAATTACCAAGAGAGGGGTTATTCTGAACCTAGAATATACCTCCAATTTTTTAAAAATGTTTGCTTTCAATTTTTTTTAACTTGTAATTTTATGTGTGGTATTGTGTGCTGCAGGTCTTTACCGTAGCCAAGTATTATTACGAACATACACACTATACATCTTTTTACAGTGCCCTTTGATGTAGAATTAAAGAAATATCTTGATGAAGTGTGTCGAAGCAGATACTGTAGGCGTAGTGATATTGTCAATTAGTCTGATTTATATTCTCTGACTATTATTCTGTTGTAGGATAAATATATTTTATTTTCAGGGTTGCCTTAATACATCATCATTTCCATTAATTTTGGTTGACTGAATAGTTTTTTTCGAAACCTTGTGTATTTTTATGGGCGGAAGTAAAATGTAGCAGCTTTATATAATAGTTTTCACATATGCTGAATGATATATACGTATTCCCGATCACAACTGTTGCAACTCACAAATATGTTACACTTGTGTAGTGTATGATTGAACGCGCTGAATGTTTTCCGCCGTGCTAGCATCAACCTGGCAGGTGGCCCCGGACAGCAGGTTATCAATTTCTCTTCGTGTCCCCACCCTGATAACAGCACTAGGGAGCTCAGAGGTCAACTTAACTGCCTGCTATAGTACCTAACGCCTAAGCTAGTTATTTTATAATACAGTATGTTTATATATTTTTCTTTGCCTAGAATTGTTAAATTAGCTTACCACTGGATTTATTAAGATTTCCCTTTTTTTTTTATATACCAGGGTAATAGCATACATCCTAGAGATGTCCCTTATCACCCCAGAATATTTTTTAAATCCATATGTATAGCAGTGACAGGTTGACCTTATTGCCTCATACATGGAATTAATACACTTGATTGGGATAGTAAGAAATTCTTTGCAAACATATCAACAATTATTTTGCTATCAACAATGTTCATAATAACTATAGAAACATTTGTTGGGGCAATCCATTCACAACTATAGATTACATAAAATGGATGTGATTCTTACTACCTAATCTCCTTCCTATTACCCAATCCTCCCCTGTTAGTCACATTTGAAACCTATAGAAAATAAAAAAAATGTATATATGAGTCCCAAATACATCCCTGGAGGATAAATCAAGAAGGTAGGGCATGTCGATTAGGATGAAGGGAACTTTCAGCCGTCTCTGATGCTGAAGAAACTTGGGTAGAGCTCTTTGATGGAAAGGAGAGGTGTGGAAAGGCTGGTCAGGATGTACAAGTTGATTAATGTAGAGGACAGCTGGTATAAGTTAGGCTGCCTATTAATTATGGCAGAATTTAGAGGAAGAGGGAATAACAGCGAGAAGCTTCAGGTTGTGATGAACAGAACAGAGCGAGGTAGGTTGTCAATGCTTAGGAGATCGGTGAGGAAGTGGAATTTACTTCCGGAGGAGTTGGTGACTGTGAGGTGGGTTGGACGGTCTAGAGTGGGATTAAGGGATTGGGGAGGAGGTTACAGCTTGCCGCTGGGTGGTTGTCTAATTGCAAGTTATTATATTGTAATATTGTGTTTCATAGTATAACTTTTTTTTCTTGTGTAATTTAGCATTTCCACCAAACTTGTTTATTTTTGCAACAAAAATGTATGTTTTAATTGCAGTATGTGACCAAAATGTTGTGTTTTATTTTGTTTTTGTTATATGCAAATGTTTGTTTTATTTTTTTTATGTAAAATATGTTCCTTTTCAGGATTAATAATTTTTCAAGAAGCGTTCATCTGCCTTTTGTTGACATAAGGAATTTTCTTCTACCTGGCCTAAACCATGTGGTAGAGCTGAATTTAACAAGCTGCTGCAACTTGAAATCTTCAGATATCCTCTCCTTAGCTAGGAGACTTCCTAGCTTGAAGCACTTTTATGTGGCTGACACAAAGTTTCAGCTGCAGCACTTGTTTTTGTTACTGAATGAAAACCAACAGGTGGGTAGCAGTGAAGTTCACTAAATCAGCTATAAAAGTTTCTGCAACAGTACTTACAACATTTTTATGTTTTGTTAGTTTGTAGACTACCCAGCTAAACCTTAAGGGTCATTTAGTTTCAAATCAGAAAATATTTTGGTGCCACTTTTTTTATTTTGTGTTTTGTATGGAATGTATCTCAGCCTGTCAGAGCAACAATTATTTCATATGCTTATTGAATTTAATTTTGGCCAAGATATAGGTTTGAATGATTAACTGCCATGAAGAAAATTGTTGCAAATCAGCTCTTTTCAAGGTGTCGTCATAACTTTTAACATTTTGTTGTACAAAGATTTGCCATAGCTCTTTAGAATGCTGTAAAACTAAATAGCCTATATAAATTGAGGCTAACCTTCTATTTTTTAAAGTTAAATTTGACTTAAAATATGTTAACTCTATTTCTGGAACATTTGGGTAGCTAGAAATTACTGAAGAATTGGTGATAATTATTTTTTTCGTGTATAGTAAACAACAGTGGGTACTACTACAGTAATAATTAATTAAATAGTTTTTTGGTCTAATAAGTGTCCAGTTTCAAGGTAAAAAATGGGCGGGAAGGGAAAGAGCTTAAAGTAATCTTAGTTATTGAAAGCTAGTAGTTTTTAATAGCATTCCGACAAAACAAATCAAAATTTTATACTCAGCATTGTATGGGGACTACATGCATCTGAGTGTACACCAGATTTTGTGCAGCGTTCTGTCACTGTCAAATAATGAATTTATCTTTAGATTTAAATACTTTAAATCATATCTCCTACTGAATTGCAATGAAACATAAGAATTGTAAAGATTATAGTAACCTTATTTGACTATAAAGTAGTACAGTTGAATCAGACATTTGAGAAACAACATAGTCAGTTTTCTACCAATATGAGTTGTGTGTTTTATAATTTTGTACAGATGTAAATACACGTAATATCAAACCACATTAGGCATCATTTGCAAGTGTAGCCAGGCACAGAACTATTGAGTTCATTTGAGAAACACCATTTTTCGTTGACCACCACAGTACAAAATAGTAACACTCACAACTCATTTTGGTAGAAAATTGAGTTATGATGTTTATGAAATTACTGATAGTGACACAATTACAGGAAACACTTGTGCCAAAAGTATTACTGAAGTTAGAAACATGTGCTCACAATGGGGGAGTTGATGGAATTTAAAGTTAGTTGAAATGTATCTCATGTTAATTATAAAGAAGAAATATGAACACAGCAAAAATAATTTTCCCTTCAAACACTTTCGTTTAGAAATGTGACGCAAAATAAAATCATGAAAATAACAGCTGACACTGCAGTGTCTGTGAACGGCTTTTGATTGCTACACGTTATCAGCCAGTATCGAAACTTAAACACTCTCGTTCCTTCATCAGCGAAAACACGTAATGGTGGTGAAAGGCTGTATTAAATTATATCGTGCTTCGTGCATGCCGTAACGTATGATGGCATTGTCTGACGAGTACGTTAAAGCCCAGTCCGATAATTTAGCAAATGATATGATATGCAGTTATCTAAAAAACAACGAATGCTACACTGTACCCGAAATGAGAGGCGCCAAGGGGTTTATATGGGTTGGCGAGTTTCCATTCATTAATTAAAACTTTTAACACATTCAATGCTGATGTCGTCTGGAGGCGTCATGTCGATGCCCTACCTCGGTGCTAATGACTTCTTGAGACGTCATTAGCAAGTCTTGTTTACTACAAAGATATTTGTTCAGCACCACTGTTGTTTAAGTCAGTATTACTTCAGCAGTGAATGTGTTAATACACTCTGTGGCGAAAAAATTACCGTTTTTCAGTATACTGCTATGGCAGATGTTTTTAAAATATGTGTGTCATAGATCATATTGAATATTAAACAACGATGAAGCTAAATCAATTGTGTCACTGTTCATAAGAGACAATAATTTGGCTGCATATTTCTTATGATAAACACAATTTTATACCAGGCAGTATTTACTGTAGGCTTGGTTGTTATTGTCTTATGTAATAAACGCAACAAATCAATATAAACATTGTCTAAAAATGAGTTGGCCTGCAATGAACCCTCCCGACAGGCCGTCACAATGCTAGTTTCCATACGGCGAGAATCTTGCTTCATTAGCCTACTCTTAGAAATTATTAATTCATGTTATAACAAATTGTTGACATATTAACCACTTCCCTAAAACAAATGTAATACCCGGCAATTAATGTTGGCATGTATAAGCTACAGAAAAACAATATAGGCTGATATGCATATGGGAGCATTGTCAACAGTAGGCCTATAGGGGAACTATATAATTTGATGATTGATAGCACTAGTTCCATTGAACTGTAACATTCCTTAAACGTTCTGGTGAAATTCGCATGGATATATGTTATTAACACACATTTCCGAGAAATTAACAAAAAGTTTAAGCCTATCTTTATCAAGGAAACCAAATTTTACTTTAGGCTGGTAAAAATGTATGTATTCACACGAACGTACGACCAGTACATAAACACTGTAATACCTAGCCAATCAAACGTAATATGAATAAACTGCGCTAGTTATTTTCATTTTGAAAATTATTTTTCCCCAAGTTGTCTTAGATTAGTTCTGCATGGTAAAACCTCAAATTCGTCTCACAGTTAGGTAGTAAATTATAATGAGTTCACATACTTCCAAGCGATAAGTAGACATGTGGTTAGTGTTGGTGGGATGGTACTCCCAAAATATCTGCTTTCTGATGTTCAAACCGGCACAAATATGCGAGATTTTTTAATATGTATTATAACATGTACAGTATATTTTAGTGTTGATAAGTCATTAGTAAATTAATTTTCAGAAGGTATTTAAAAGTATTTTACATTACTGTCATGTTAATGTAACAGTAAAATAATTTGCCTGTGGTTATACAGGACTTCTTGAATTGCATATATGAGCATTGCCTCTTTATTAAGACATGCAAAGACATATAATTGGCACATTTAATTTTCTACGAAATTTTCTGTTATTTAATATTGTTCGGCGAGTTCCTAGCAGCCATCAGTGTGGAGAGTTGTGTAGAAATGAATCATAATGCAAACACAGTGCACACAAAATATCCTGTTTAATAGTTTGTAAAAATATTCTTTACTTTACTCATATGTTTCCCAACATCAGCGACTTACATTCTTACTGACTAATATATAAAATTATATAACTTACGAGAGTGATATTTAGGCCAAAAAGTTATTTTTCATGTAATTTTTTTTGAAACTATCAAGTATTTATTTTTGTGCAGTTGGTTGTTAACTATAAGTTAAGATGATGGAGGAAACTGTTGGAGGGGAAGTCAATAACCCGAACTTGGCCGAAGTAAGGAGGCGACGAACCGACACTGCATTTAGAATAGCTATTTCGAGTTGTTTCTTTCCCGATTGGCTGGAGTGCAGTCTCTCAGAATCAATATTGAAACGTGATGATAGACAACCCAAGAAACTTAGAATAAAGAACCAGGTCTTGTATGATGAAAGTGAATCCTGTATTATTAAATTTCATAAACCTGTTTTTCAACTGCTTGCCCTAATCAGCATTTCATATCATACACATAGCAGACATTATCATGCAACTTCTTTCTGTAGTGTAATTTTCTCAGTTTCTCTGACTTAAATAGGCTCGAAAGTCCTTGTCAATTTATAAAATGTCTGCTTGATTTCAATTAGTTAAGCTGCGGAATTATCTGGTGTAAGGTATTTCTATGATATTGCTTTCCTTGTTCAAGAACATTCTTAAGTTGTCTACATCATTGTTGGAACAGTAAAAAAATTGACTCTGTAAATATGATCGGTGGCCTACAATACTTGGAATCCTCAGGTGTAATGATCTGGTGGTTAATATGCCATTGCAAGCAAGCCCTTATAACGAACCCTTTCACTGTACTTCCTATCCTCTTAACGTGGCCATTTCTCATGTGCTGTTGCAAAGAAGTGCCTGTTAGCTCTTACACCAAAGTCCTTATGGTGACTTAAGTTAATGAAATTTATTTTGCTTTAGTAGTTGAGTAGGTGAGCCATTAGAGAATAATGTTATTCTAGGTAGGTTAGAGTAGTCTTGTTTCAACAGTTCAATAAAAACTTTCAGGTTTCAAAGTTAGCCACTTTTTCCAGTAAAAGTTATTCTTTGTGGCTGACGTCACTAAAAGCATTGAATATGTATATAGGGTAGAAGTCGCTTCCCAATAGCCGAAAACTTTCCCGTTTTCGATCAGTATATCGAGTAGTTGGCCTAACGGTCACGAGATGGCAGGGGCGGCGGTAGCATTAGTCAGTGGCGCCCACAGCGGCGAGTAGGACTACTACGACACTTTGTTACCATCCTTCTCTTGTGCCGGGTGGGAAGAGGGGTGTGTTCCTGTCTTCCGTGCTTTGTTTGCTCGCTTCACTCCCCCTCCCACCCCCTTAGCTTCTGACATTACACGGCCGACGGCGGGTTTTAGCTACGGAGTGATGCTTACAAATTCTAGCGCTCAAAAATCTGCCAAAGTAAACACGATCGGAAATCGAAAACTATTCAGTCTATTAACTTCAAAATATTTACAGTATATTTATGAACTGTCCTGCCAATGATACTGTATGTTAAATTTCTATACGTCCATTGGATAATTAAGGGAAAAAAAGCTCAACAGTTCCCTGTTCGCTTCCGAGGGGAAGAACATACAGGGAAAACGGAAGAACATAGAGGGCAAAATATAGTAAGTGAGGACCTTTTTCGTTCTGGAAGATAGATGGGGGGTATCAACAGACGAAATAGAAAGTAAAATGTATATTAAATTTTGATGCCATCTTTGAAGAATTCTGTGAATAATGGGTATTCGTTTTGTGTCAGGTAGAAGTTGGAGAATATTTCATCCGTGCACGGTAAGATAAGCGAGCCGACCACAACACAATACTCTCTCGGTTTATCTGCATAGCATTTATAATGTAAATTTTAATTATATATAACCATTATCCCAAATACTTACATAAGAAAAAATAGAGTTCCGACAAAACAATTACATTGCTTTAAATGTATTTACTAGCAATATTTTTTAAACAATTTTTTTTCGTTTTACTTTACTTTTATAAATCATATGTGTACCATAAACACAATAATGTTAATGGCAATATGTTGAATGCACAGATACCTACAAAACGTGAACTATGGTACAATATTTCTAGCAATGTCGCAATAAATTTGCTACTAATATTATGGAAGACGTGTTGCAAGCGCAATTAAAAATATAAAATAGCAAAATAAAAATAATTGCGAAAAAATTTGTTTACTGTGTTATGTTTGAAGTAAATTTCCCTGTTTGATTATATTGCTAGTAAAAATAATTATCAACATTTATTGATATATATATATATATATATATATATATATATATATATATATAAGTGCCATACAATTACAAAAATGATTGAGAAGATAGTGTTATAAACACACTTTGTGATTTCCTGTCTCCTGCGCTTTCTTTCGCTCATATCACTCTCTGCTGCTTACGTAACAGTGAATGTTCCATCCACATGAGTGTTGAGATGGCTATAGTGCCAAATGCAATGAACTTGGGGTTCACAGTCTTACATCCATACTCCACCGGCTGTTGAGTTCACCTACACATGTTTTCATGCTTCTTGTTTTGTTCTGTTCCTCAGTTTCATTCATGCTTGTTTTTCTGTTTGGTATGTATTGTATGTTTGTTATTTTTTCTCATTTTTCAAATGGGGTTGCTTCACTGGGGTGGGACTGGCTGCGGGGGGGAGGGGACCGAAAAGCAGTCCCGAGGGTCCTCTCCTCTGCCGTGAGCTCTACTCCATTCCCGGTGACAGTGCGCTCCCTTTGTCCAATGTTTTCCTTGTTTTCTTTCTATGTTGTTGTTGTCTTAATTATCTTTTGTTAATTTTTATTTTTTATGTTTATTTTTATGTGTTGTATGTTGTTCTATGTGGTTTTTATGTTGTTTTTATGTTGTTTTTTATGTATTTGTGTTCCCCTGACTGTTGTTTGTTTATGGGGGTAAATTTCAAGGCCTTCAGGCTGTTTTTGCCCTCTGTAAATTTGTTGTAAATAAATAAATAAATAAATAAATAAATTACGAGACCAGATGTATTAAAATGAGCAAAATGTCTTAACTATAAAGTTAACTGTGCTATGGTATAGTGTACTAATTGGAGGGCAAATACTACCAGCGTTTTGTACCACAAATTTCAGGGGGGAAATACCAGGAACTGAGGGGAGTGTGTGTAGCGTGCTGTGAGTGAAGCATCACGTTTAATCCAGACAATTTTAGAATTTGTTCTTTACATTTCCGCCAAGAAGATTATCAACGAGATTTGAGAAATTAACTCTTAGGGCTACATAAAATATTTTCAGTAATTGTTATATACCATTCTATTCCAACAATATATGGAAGACGTTTTTATCAGCAAAAATAACGTATTACACAAAAATGTTATTAACTTTGTTGCCAAGAATGTTGATAACATTATTTACATTTATATTTTTACTAACATTATTTTCTCAACTTTTATGTGGTGGTAGGATACATAAGTAAATAAATGTTGATATGAAATTATAATAGCAATACTATTAACGCACAGAGCCATTAGTTTTATTAGAGCATTTTCGGCGCGCGAGCTCTTACTTGCTGCAAACGTCTCTCAATCCTCTTAGCTATGGTCACATGTGAACAGCCAATGAGAGAACAGAGGGCCGGAGTGGTCTATTTAATACGGTATATTATTATATATATCTTAACCCTGTGCACCCACCCCCGAGACTGTGCCTATGTGTTAAGTACGCATGCACCAAATTTACACGTTATTTTCTTAAGCTTATTCGGCAGTTAACAGACTAAAAAATTATTGATGAAATAAGAACATTAAGAACATATACAAGGATATTGTGACGGAAAGGTCACAGGGCTCGCAATAAACCTTTGTTTTTTACCACTGACATGCCGAAAGCAAATCGTAACGGCCGCCCATTTACAGGGACATTTCCATCATCTTACCAACTTAATTGCCGCATAGGTAAGCGACTTGGCCAGTAGAGACCCGTGTATTGCAGTTACATAGTGTTGACTGGTTAAAAAGGTTAAGAGAAAAAAATGTTACTTTGCTGAGTTTTAAAATTAAGATATATCCTAATTTTATTGCTGGAAAAGTAACTGTCTGAAGCCAACAATCGTATTTAATAAATTAAATGTTAATAAATTATGTTTTTGTTAAATTCTCCTAGCATGTTTTATTCCGCTAAATCAATTGTTTTTGCTTGCAACAAGCCGCACCTCATTACTGTCTTTATTATTGCTTTAAGCCCGATACACACTATACTTAATCCTTTACTCAATACCTTACTTAATTAACTTCATAAACTGCGATTTCATAAAAAAATTCCGTAGAAAACACTTAGTGTTTACTTCTATGTTCCGGTACATCAAGGAGAAAAAATATGATGTTGGTTAAGTTCCATCAGAGGCGTCGGAACGATTTTGCTTCATGGGGAGGGAGGGGGGTTGAAAACACATTTGAGTTCTGATTTTAGCTGTTAGAAGATAAAATGGTTTGATACTTACCTAATTAGTAAAGGATATACGTTAGATTTACTTTGCCTCAAACATCAAGCGCTGTATGCAAAATTATCCTAAATTGATTGTACTCTGTTTAAGCAGTCGGGTTCGAGCTCTATCGTTGTTTCTTAATCTTTGGAAATAATTTCGAAAAATCTCTTCTTAGTTCTCGCCTACGGCCTGAGGGGGAAAAACACAAAAAATACCACGATTTTAGGTCCAGCAGTTTGGGATGCAATTTGATATGTCAGTCAGTCAAGATTCGCTTATATATATATATATATATATATATATATATATATATATATATATATATATATATATATATGAGAGAGAGAGAGAGAGAGATTTAAGCTTTTAATTGTTCTGGGAACAATCGGATCTATGTAAATTAAATATGTGTCACCTTCAGTTTTAAAACGAATGCGCAACTTATTGTTGCATACACTGGACACTCATTGCAGTATTTGAAAATAATTAAGTCAATCCATTTGTGGACACTTTACAGGACACAAAAATAAATAACTCTGTCATTTGAAATATCAAATGATCGCTATCCGTTGGCAGGTACGAAAGCAGCTAATAATTCCAACCAGCCAGCCAGGTCTAGGCTGGGCCAAAATCTTAGTCGTCTGTGTCTGTGGGCCGAGCTCTTCTTTGCTTTCGCTTAAGGAGCAACAAAATGGCCGAGCAGTCTGTCTTTCCCTCTCTATTTTTTGCTCTCTCTCTCTCCCACGCACTTCCCCCCTCACCAAATACACGCACACATGCACCCACACACCAAGAAAGACAAGCGACAAGAATCTTGGTAACAAAAAGTCGTAGTAGTCCTACTTGCCGCTGTGCGCGCCACTGACTCATGCTACCCCCGCCCCTGCCATCTCGTGGCCGTTAGGCCAACTACTCGATATACTGATTGAAAACGCGAAAGTTTTCGGCCATTGGGAAGCGACTTCTACCCTATATATGTATTCAATGCTAAAAGTCACTTATGTAAGTGGTCTAGTTTTTCTACTATTTTTTTGTTTTTGGATTTGTGTTTATGTACATCACACTATTCAATTTTTTTTTATTAAATTGGAACTCTCCTCTTATAATTTTCTTAGAATGGTTGGCTAGCATGTTTTTGTACTGCATTAACAGTGTACCTTTTTTATTTTTCTAAGCCCGGTAAATGCCAGCCACCGTACATTTATTGAAAGCGTTTGCCATACGTCTTCCTTGAAGGTATCTGTAATCCATAAAATGCCTTGCCTTTCTTTGTTTTTAAGATTACATAATCTGTAAAAAAAATTTCATGTACATATGTATGTGTGTGTGTCTATATATATATATATATATATATATATATATATATATATATATATATATATATATATATATATATATATATATATATATAATCCGAATGTATGTAATTTTTATTTCCTCCTCTTCACAGCAATGTTGGATTTTTGGCTGTAATTATTAACATTAATTGTTGTTAAAAGTAGTATTTTAGTTCTTTGATTGATGATCTAAAATCCACGGCTCAGTATAGGCCTAGGAACCCTAAATCCTTGACTGAGATTTTAGGTACTTTGGTTTGCAACATGAGGTATCTGGTATAATTGTATTTTCCTTCTCCCTTTGAAGTCGCCCAGTATTATTATTTCTGTGCCCGGCCTCCCTTAATAATATGTGTTAAGTGTCATTTGGTGGCACGCAACGATTATGTGTTGTGATTCGACGTCATAAATGAAGCAATAAAGCGTTGTTTCAAGTACATGCAGTGTGGGCAGAGATGCCAGTAGTCTGGACACCTTCAAGAGACATTTCATCACTAAATTGTATTTATTCATCCCTGTATATTCTATCACAATGGGCCGAACTGCTTAAAGTTATTTTAATATGACTAAGAAAGTGTGTTGTTGAGTAGTACGAGTATCCAGAGCCGTAGGAAAATGTTGCACCACCATACGTGTTTGCGAGTTAAAATTTTATACAGTTGAATCTCCCGGTGCATGACTGACGTCACTACTGTGTACCAACTGAGGTAGCGCCGACGGGTGCAGGCATTTAGGTGCCAAAGATGGTTATCGTAATTTTGAAAGGATATATCTGTAATAAAAATAAGCTGGATACTCTAGTAGGAATGCAGAGTATGCCCTAGGTATACATGGTTGGTCATCCTGGGCATTTCCCGACTGGAGGCAGCAGCCATGGTGCTGGACCACAAGGTCTTCCTTAGCGTGTGAGTTAGCGATAGAGGGCAGATGTTTCTTGGCGGGGTCCGGGCCGGTTAGGCAGGGTGGAGTTGCAGTAATTTTGATTTGTGTGATTATCTCCGAATAGCGGCCGAAATACTTGTGTTTCAACAGTGGAGAAAATTTTATCTTTTTTATTTTACTTGCTCTCGTTGCCGTCGGTCGAGCCCATAGTTATTTTTTTTTATTCTGAACTGTATTGCCACGAGTACGTGGTGCTATTGCTTTCATAGTGGAAGTAAACAACATTGAGATTCATGCTGTTAGTTTTATTTCTTTCGCTCAAAACTGACTTAATAATGTGTGTGTGATCCTTTGATTCTCGTGACCAGTCATTCTTTTGTTTCTGTTCACTGCACGGACCCCCCCTGCCCCTATGAGATATAAGAGTACTTGCTCTACTAACTGAGAGGACATTTGTCCGTTTTATTGCTTTGTTATCCGCTGTTACGTCCTGCAATTGGGCCTAGATATATATTGGTATGTGTGGGGCTGGCTGTAGATTTGAGGCCGCAAAAAGTACTGCATGGCGGACTTCCATACATCAATGTACCATTGCAGTATATCCACCCCCCTTCCCTCATCAATTTGAATTAACTATATTACCTGGTTTTTATTCAAAACTGTAGGTAATAGTGAGCACATGACTCAAAATACTTTTGTAACAGACCAAAGTAATAAAGATGTGTAAAATGTTTCTTCTGTTTCCTTACAGTTTGTTTTACATAAGTCATAGTTGTTAATGGGTGCTTCATTTTGTTGCAACTTTGTTTTAAGTGCGTAGAACTAGTTTGAAATATTTCAGGAAATATTTTTGTAACATTGTGGATTTTTTTTTTTTTTAATTCAAAGTATGCAAGTTCAAAGAATAATTGCCAGAAAGAATGTGGCTTTTGTTTCTCATTGCAAAAAGGTTCCTTGATATGAAAAGAGCATGATTTAGTGGGGAAAATGTGGAACTTAAAAATGCTAATATTTAATAAAAGGCTGGTAAGAAAACATTCTAACATATTACAAAAGAAATTCAATGGTTTTAAAATTGTTTAATGGAAAATTCATATTAATTATAAACTACAGTAATTTCATTAAGGGCGTGGTATACCACAATTTTTATCACCATTTTTATATTTTTATTTGTACCAGATAATTTTTTATTATTTTAGACACAAAATGTGACTAAATTTGGCTCTTATGAAATTTTTTTATTTCTCATAGTTTTTGCATAATGGCTTGGTAAAGTTATGTTTTGCATGTTTCCATTTCCATTTTAAAACCAACTGGTACACCAAACTCAAAAAAATTACAGTGGATAAAGACATTGCAGGCTGTAATGTAATGCTTATAAAAATAAAGAATAAAAAGTATTTGTATATAAAAAATGCTAAAACTGAAAATAAAAATTTTAAAAATAGAAAAAAAAAATTTATTAGTTAGGTTAAAATAACCTAAACTAAATTTCCCTTACATAACCTAACCTAATTAAAAACGTAAAATTTAAAAGTAAGAAACATTTAATTTTCTTTACCTGATATTACTTTTAGCATCTATAGAAACATTTTTCATTAATAAACAATGATTATGAAATGAATAATTTAGCAGGTGTGCAGTGAGTAGTTATTCTTAGTATTTACCTGAGAATGTAGTACCTCAACTTTGAATTAAAATATTTTGTTGTCGTTCAGTGCATAGCATCAGTGTTTCATTATATACATTTTATTTACTAATTTTCAGGATATATTATTCAGGCAATTGTGTTTGAATACTGGTTCTCTTAAGTTACATTTGACCAACAGTTTATGTAAATCAGCAGCTTGAATCCTGGAATAAAAACAGCATGTCGCTGCCTACCACATACTTCAAATGTACTGTAATGCATAGGGAAATACCATTTTTTTTTAAAGAAAATGTGCCACGTGTGCCCATTGTGCCAATGTTTGTATTGAAAACCCACAGAATTCTTTAGCCTGAGAATCTGTATCAGGTGTTTTGCAAACATGGCAAGTAGAGATAGCCAATATACTCCTGAGTACATTATATCGACTACGTTTCCGTAAATGCCTATGGTGTTATTTTGTCACCTTTGATTACTTTTAGGTTCACTTTGTCACTTTTTAGTCACTTAACCACATTTTAGTCACTTTTTCTACCAGAATGGTTACTTTTGTCACTATTATGTAAGTGTTGCATTACTTTGAGGCCTGCTACAAGTATTTGCTTCTTTAGTATCCATGTCTGACTGCTTTGTATCTTTGTCATTGCTGCCCAACAGGTTTACAATAGACATGATGGTGTAATGCATCTCACTGTCTGTTAACCGCTTCACATGATTATTGTTGTCAAAGTCTTCTACATCTTCCGACGAAACCTCCATTTGTGTATAATCTATTTACTTTGACTGCCTTACTTCCAGAATATCACAAACATTGGTGAGAAGGAAGTTACCCTTACTCGAGTCCCTCACTGCCATCATTGCTAATTCAGCTATACGTCTCTCATGCTTTTCCGCCAACCAAGACGTGATTTTATTGTAATTAAGAAAAAACGACAAAAGACACCCTGTTAATGCACTTCAGATACATGTCGCTATCTGATGCCCAACATAATGTAAACACTCCATTAAATGACAGCCAGTGCCATTAATCATTGTATGCCCTTCGTGCAGTCACCAATTGTATCACGTAAACTTCAGTACGTACTCAACTTATATTTTGTTCAATGCCAAGTTCAAACCACCACATGGTACGTGATCCTGAAACTAGCAATAAAAACAACGAAAATCCGGTTATGATCCGGCCCGGAGAACCAAATGTTTATGCACCAACAAAAAGAATGAATGGACTGTATTAACAAAATAAGCATTGATACAAATTAAAGGGTTGTAAGCATTTGCAATAATTACTTACAGCCGTGACAATCCACAAACAACTTATCTCAAACCAGATTTGCAAGATGAGCAACTGCTGAGACATAAATCCAGTGCAATATGTCACTTGTTGAGGTTTTTTCACAGGAAATTAAAAAAGTTCAAATGTATAAAAAAGTGTCAGTTTCACTGAAAATTCCACCAGTCCACCCAATCACAGTTAAGAGATACAATATTTACACTAACAGGTTGTCCAGCATCTGGGAAAAGCAAGAAACGTACGGGATTTTACTTACGGCGGGAAATGTGTGGGAATTGTACATAATTCATAAAAATTTCGGGAATTATCCACTGCAAGCGTAGTGCATTGTCCCGTGTTCTCAAGGTTATATTTTATCTGAGGACCGAGGTGGTGGAAGAGCTTCGGCTACTATCATATCTTCAATTGGCTCTGTCCGGACGGAACGAGTCTGCGTTTGCGCCAACACTAGCACGCCATAGACGTGTCAGTGTAGAGTTGCAGCGCCACATATTTGGCACTTTTAACAATTCACTAAGGTAGGGTAGGTCAGCCAAAATTCCAGTTTAAGTCGTTTGAAATTTATTTATTTTATTTATTTATTTATTTATTTATTTACAACAAATTTACAGAGGGCAAAAACAGCCAGAAGGCCTTGAAATTTACCCCCATAAACAAACAACAGTCAGGGGAACACAAATACATAAAAAAAAACATAAAAACAACATAAAAACCACATGTAACCAAGTTTTGAATGTCCACCCGACAGCTTCTCGGGCAGGGTAAGCAGTGGTTAGCTGACAAAAATCTCTGTTTGGTGTGGAAAAAAAATGTAAAAGTAGACAACTAAAACCACAGCAGGCATTTTCGAAAACTCAACTGTTGGAATAGGGTAGATTATTTGTCACATAGCAAGCTTTAAAAAACTTTTTATTAAGAACACATGTAATGTTTTTCAGGGTAAGTGAGAAGTTTATCGAGATGCTGTCAGCTGAATTTAGAACACAGGTTAACGCATCCGGATTAAATTTCGACCACGTGAACTTGCTGACCTGCTGGTACCCTAACTCCCGTGAATTTTCGTTATCGCGTCTAGATGAACTCTCTGTTGTAAATAGCATATTCCACGCCCAGCCTCGCAGTGAAGCTAATCAATTGGCTATGCTTGACTGGTCCCGTGCCCGTGATGGATGAATGGGTGGGTCTTGCAAAAGTTTGCAAGAGATGGCAGTAGTGTTGCACTCCGGGGCACTTAAGTGAAAACAGAAATAATCAATTATGACTGAGGAGAAAAATTAATTTCTTTTGTTGAATATGTGATGTGAAGCTTTTTCACCAAATAATGGCTACATTTTATGTTTGATTAAATTAATACTTTGTATGCATCCGTGCCATTGGCTCCGCTGATGCAAGTTTTTGACGCATAACTTGGATAACTTATTAAATTATTCTAAACTTGTAAGTTATTGATGTAATACGGCATTTCACAAATTAATTAAATTTGGGAACTAAATTATAATCCTTTTGGTAAATATATAAGAGTTGTATTGAGAAATATTTGATTATTTAGCCAAAAGATAGTTACAAAATTGAATAATGTCATGGTGCCTATTAACGTTGTCTTTTTTCATTTTGTTATAATTACATGTAAACTTATCCACACAGATGAGCATTCTAAGCTAAAACTGTCTACATGTTAAATTAGTGTGAAAATTAATATGAAACACTGTTTCCCGCTTGGAAATTAAAAATATGGGACGTGAAATGTTGTGTTGTGTGCTGTAGAAAGCCAGTGCTACAATGACGCACTGTATGTAATTGACAGCTTTCTATCCCTCTTATGGTCTTATGGTATCTAAGAAGTGGTACGGTATGTTGTAGTATACATCACTCGGAATAAGTCTAGATGCAACTAAATAAACATTCACAAACAGTGGTTGCACGCGCTACTAAACAGCTGTCACAGTTCATTGACCTCTCTTGCTGACGGAGCACAGTAACTTACATTTTTCCACCTAGTTTGTAATATTTTGTCATGTAAAATACTGCGCAAGAGTATTTCCTCTACAATACCTGTATTGTTTTTAGTTACTGTGCAAGGGAAAAAAAGGCGTGTGGCATGTCGTTATAATATTTTGTCGCACGGCCGGACTCGTACATGTCGTACTCACCAAGTAAACGAGAAACACAAGATGAACCCTTCGAAAATGTGTGGCTCATTGGCCCACAACATCAAACAAAGTCCTCTTCTTCTTGTTACATCGTAGTTTTACTCACCTTTTGACATTTTTCTTGAGACAAATTAGGTTGTAAACTTCAGATTTGTTTAGATAGGGTTAATTTGGGGTTTATGTCACCAAGCTACGGTTTTAACCAAAAACTACGCATGAATTTGAACACCTTGACTCATATTTTTTGTTTGTTCTCTAAAGTTCCAAACAAAGTTTTGCAAATCCTTCACGTTATTGCTATACACAAAATTGGTTGCTGTGAGCACTCAGGAACACACAAATTAAAGAATAGAGCAAAAGACATCTTGAAGAAAACTGAAGAAAATTAATTTAGCACTGATAATGTCTACAGGAAGATTATATAGTTCCCACACCTTAATAAGCAAAATAAGAATACGTACTGAGTGGTGAAAACCATACCCAGACGCCCAAATGGCCACACGCACAGGCGGAAGAAAAAATTTAGCAGGGTTCAGGCAATTCCAAAATGAGTTTCAAAGAAAAACCGACAGCGGGCGTTACCTATGCATGTCACATTTGCCACTCCCGTTCACTTCATTACATTTACCGTTTCCTTCACTACTTCATAATCTCGCCTGACCTTAACTGCCGAACTCCTATTGGCTACCCAATACATACACCACCTCTAGTAACTAAATGAAACCCACTCCTCTTCTTTATTGGGCGTCCAGCTAACCTAGTTGCACAATACTTGCAAGTTAGGACTACTGCTTGTTGCTACCCGGCCAACCGGCTATAACTGGAAAAATCTAAACCCTCCCGCACACTTGCGTATAAAAATAAAGTCTGCTTTTTCTTGAGTCCCCAAAGCAACGCAACACATACCCACATGCATAAAAACTTAAATTATTAATAAAATTTGTTCATCGAGTTGAATAATTGCTACAGATCTCGTTAACTAACATCAGTGTGTATACGGCCTATATGAAAAATAAAAATTATAATCGGTAATATAAATAAAAATAATATAAACAGAAACATTTATCTCTTATCCCCACAAAACATGCAAAACCTACAATGTTACATCACCCCCTCCCCTAACTACTCAGGAAAATTTGAAAATTTTGGCTGATAAAATTCCTGAACTTAACCTGAAAATTATCATCAAAACAAACAAATTACACCAAAACAAACAAATTACATCAAAACAAAATCTTCCTTCATAATCTTTCCATTTCCTCGAAAGAACATATTACTTCAGTTTACTCAACACTTAAAATCCTTACAATTGGAATTATTTGACATCCAGGTTAAAGTCTTGCATTAATTAGATACAATTAGCTTAAAGTCCACTTAGGTCAATAATAGGTATATCATAAACATTACAATATTATTTTACCCTGACATGAACCGATTAAATTCAACTTGCATTAAAATATCACTCTATACAAACGTACAGCAGTTCAACAACCCAAGTTTGATTTCAACGTATATATATATAAAATATTTGTATTATTTCATTCTCTATAAACATGCTCATACTCTGAGTTTTCTTTATAATATTTTCTTTACAATATTTTATATTTGGGTCCACTTTCCCATTGTAAAAAAAAAAAAACATGTGATAACTATGTACCTGACAATATGTCTGACTGGGCTGGTAACCATAACCGCAATGCCGAACAATTGATATTAAGTGTTCCTGCTAGCAACAATGATCACTAATGCAACATCATAAAAATGAAATGCACAAAAACTGTATCATTACAAAATTCACATAAAATATAATTTCAACCACTTCAAACAATTTAAGTCACTGCCTTTACTTTACTTTAAATTTCATAAGTTAACATCTCTCAACCACAAGTTATACAATAAAAACTGTCTTGGTTGGGCCTCCTCCGACACACATTGTATTCATTACCCTATACAAAACAAGTCATCCTCAGGTGCTGACAAAACGGTTCTGAGTGTATCCATTGATCAACGGCGGGATACCTGATCTTCCTAGCTCATAGAACAAAACATTATTTATGTGCCGTTGCATGGCTACAAAAAACTGATTCAACCAGAACCAGCTGGTTTCATAAAGCAATTGACTTTTATTTTCTCAATAATATTTTTCAAACAATAACACATTACCATTAAATATCACACTGGCTACTTATAACTTTAGTGCTCAATGCTTAAAGTGTATTTATATCATCTGTAAATACAAGGAAACAATAATACTCAGGTGGGGTCCTGCTTGGCAACCATCATTCATGAGTGCAAACAATGTCCTTATCAAAACAAAACTTATCGAAACATCAGCAACATTAAGAAAAAGATAAATTACTTGAAATATTAAGTTACCCTGTGTATGTGTTGTTTAAAATGAAATGTATCATGAAATGCAGTACAAATATCACGCAGTTGCGGCATGTGTGAGCTAATGATTCCCCACAACCATTCTCAGTCAGCCGTTACCCTTGAAATATGATAGAATATAAATTTACATAAAACCTTCAACAAATCCAATGAATATCCTAACATCAGTTAACATATCATAAAATTGTTTGCTGAATCTTTGTAACAGTCACATTTACTACACTTGTCTGGCTATAACCAATTCCTAAAAAAAAATATTATTGTAACATGCATTCATTTGTACCATAATTTTCTTGTCATAATTCCCAATATAGTATTCTTTCCTTGTTATTTTAGATTAACATAAATATCGAACAATAATATTATAGTTTCATAAACAATTCATTTTAGTTTCAGGCAAACTGCTGTAACATTTTCACAAATTATCAATATTTCTACTGTTATATCTATATCACCACATTATTACGGTTGATCAAATATAAACATACCTTACCATTATAAATTATCATCCCTATCACTGCATAAAAATAACCCTTCATAGCTAAATATGTTCACCTGAACATTTCACTCAGTTTATGCAAAATACAAACTCTTAATATCTTGTTTACCTTAACTCATAGATTATAGTCCATTTATACAGTAGCCTCCTAGGTTTGCATTTTCACATGTCCAATCCATTCTTGAGTCAGCATATGTATTATGCTCTTGTAGCTTTCGGCACAACCGTAACCACCTTCTTAACAACACTTACTTTCCATCTCTTCCTACACACCTTCGCTAACCTTAATACATTTCTAATCAAGTCAGCCAATCTCCTAGTTTCTCTTTGTGTATTTTCCTTCTCTTTAAATGGCCCTTGAACCAATTTCTTTTTTTCCCGCAGTCTCCTCTCCAAATAAATTCTTGTCTGGGTCTCGAGACAAGATAATTTTTTCTTTTCTGTTTACATTTTCACTCGTCTGTACATTAGTACAGGTCTGACCTCCCGCCTCCTAATTTCCTAAATCATGGTACCAT
>PNEQ01078741.1:40276-55451 GCA_003012365.1 Medauroidea extradentata
CCCCCCCCCCCCTGTTTCTTCATTTTGAATCTCAGTACTGTGCCCCCTGTTTTTGACCTGATTGGTTTGTACCACATTCACCTGTGTTTGCAAAATCTGTTGTGCCTGTTCTATAGTACCCTGTTTTCACATGCTTCAATTTGTTTTATTTTTCCTTCTAACAGGTCTAGCAACCAGGGCATCGATCTTAGCGTCCAGCTGTTCTAAGCTTGTTCCTTGTTTTATAATTTGTTCCTGAAAAGCTCCTTGCCCTGAGTATTAATATCACTTTTTATTTCATTTAATTGAGATTCAAATTTAGTGCCCAACTCCTGTGATAAAAGAAATATGTTTTGATTTTGACTCCTTTTCCCCGTTACTTTATTTTATGAGTTTACAGTGTCTGGAGAGTTAAGTGTATTTGATGGGTTATCAAAACCCTGAAATACTTCATCGCTCTTACTGTAGTTTAGACAAGTAAAACAAAAATTAACACTAACCATTTTTTCTAAATACCCTTCATGTTACTTTTTACACTGTTGTTACTATATCCCAATTTTAACAAAAAAAATTACTGTCTAATTAATGACGACTTGTGATTTGCTGCGTATCTCTCGATGTTCTCTGCACTACGTTGTCCTCTGGGTTGTAGGTCTTCCCTGGGCCTGCTTTGGTTTCCTCGGCACTTCCACACACCGCCAACAGTGGTCTCCTTGCAGAAACAGCCGTCCTCGTCGTGATTTGATTCTTCAGTTGCCATCACATGCGCTGCGTTGGGGCTCCAGATGTCGCACGGCCGGACTCGTACCGGTCATACTCGCCTAGCATGCGAGAAACACAAGATGAACCCTTGGAAAATAAAATGGGCGACTCATTGGCCCACAACAGCAAACAAAGTCCTCTTGTTCTCGTTACATTGTAGTTGTACTCACCTTTTGACATTTTTCTTGAGACAAATTAGGTTGTAAACTTCAGATTTGTTTTGATTCTGTTAATTTGAGGTTGTCACCAAGCTACTGTTTTAACCAAAAACTATGCAAGAATATGAACACCTTGACTCATATTTCTTTATTCTCAAAAGTTTCAAACAAAGTTTCGCGAATCCTTCACGTCATTACAATACATGAAATCAATTAGTGTAGGCACTCAGGATAATGCAAATCAAAAAATAGGCAGAAAAAACATCTTGAAGAAAACTGAAGAAAATAAATTTAGCACTGATGATGTCCACACGAAGATTATTAAGTTCCCACCTCTTAATAAGCAAAAGAAGAATATTGGATGGTGAAAACCATACCCAGACGCCCAAATGGCCACACACACAACCGGAAGGAAAAATTTAACAGAGTTCAGATAATTCTGGAACAGGTTTCAAAGAAAAAACTGCCACGAGTGTTACCTGTGCATGTCACATTTGCTACTACCGTCTACGTCATTACATTTACGGTTTCCTTCATTATTCTTTTAGACTACACCGACCGGGGTTACACCCTAGCAGAATCCGGACATTCTGTACACTGGAGAACAACTCTTACAAACTCAAGCACATTTCTGCTAGCGTACCTTTCGTCTGACCTTCACTGCCGCACTCCTATTGGCTACCCAATACATACACCACCCTCTAGTGACTGAATAAAACTCACTCCTCTTCATTATTGGGCGTCCAGCAAACTTAGTTGCGCAATACTTGCAAACAAGGAACTCGGCTTGTTGCTACCCGACCAACCGGGTATAACTGGACAAATCTAAACTCTTACGCACACCTGCCTACAAAAAAATTCTGCTTTTTCCTTGAGTCCACAAAGCAACACAACACTTACCTACATGTATAAGAACCGAAATAATTAATTAAATTTGTTCATTGAGTTGAATAATTGCTACAGATCTCGTTAAAATTAACATCAGTGTGTATAGGGCCTTATATGATAAATAAAAATTATAATTGGAAATAAAAATAAAAAATATATAAACAGAAACATTTATCTTTTATCCCCACAAAACATGCAAAACCTATAATGTTCCAATTTATTGCAATTTTTCTGTGATTTTTTTTGTTTAGAGATTCTGAGAAAAGTTTGAGAAATGTAGGGGAAATATGCGGGGAATTGGAATCTGGCTTGACATCTTGTCTAAACAAATCTAAACACTCCCAGAAGTTATTTTTTCCCTCTTTATTATTTACATGATGTTCTGTATACACATTATTTGAAATGTAAAAATTAATTACAGTAGGAATTGGTTTCTTCCATTCAGTTTCATATGCTTGGTTTTGTTGTCTCATTATGATTCTACTTTATTTCATAAACAAACTTATAAAGGTGATTCCTTGCAAAAAAACCACTTATTGCATTTTGCTTTATTGTAACTGTGTACACACTCTTACAGGGGAGATAAAACCAATGGCTAATTTTTTATAAATAAGTGTTAATACGTTACACCACACAATTCTTGAGAAATGTATGTTCTAAACAGTGAGTTTCTTATACCAGTAAAGTAAGGATACATTGTGTGTGTGTTGCCTATATAGCACACATTTGCTGGTGAGAAAATTAAATTTTGCTTTGCCAAACCTTAAAGTTGGTGAAATTAAAACTTTTTTTTTCTAATTTTTCTTTGTTGAAGTTTATTTTTGTTTCGTTTGACAACAAATTAATATGATTTATACTTTTAGAAGGACTGTGTGTGTGTGTGTTTGTGTGTATTTGAAAACTGTAATTTAACAGGTAATGTGTGACACTCACTTTGATTAATGTATAATTGTCTTTTCTAAAAAAAAATTTCAGATTACCAAAGTGTCACTAACATGGGAACAAGCTCTGTTAAGTCAGAATCATATTTGCTATTCCAGTTGTGCAGGTCTGGCAAATATTCAGAGCCTCTTCATCTATGTTATGCCATCTGGCAAACACACAAATTTGCGTCGCTTCATTGCAGCATGCACCACTCTTCAGGAATTGAGAGTAAGTTGAACAAAAAAATGCTTGTTATATAGTATATTTACGATGGTGTTTTAGCAAAGTGTCATAAGCCGCAGTGCAGCGTTTTAACAGAATAATTTTTATTTAATTACTAATTAGTGAATATTTTAAAAACATTTACACATCATACCATGTGGTTGTGTAAATTAAATACTAATATGACAAATTGATAGAGTGGTTTAATTAAGCTTGACAATATCTTATGTAAATTTAATCATATGTATGTTATTACCTTTTGCAATAACACCATCAATTAATTTCCCTTGAAAGTGTGAAGATCTGATTGTCGTTTGCTTGACGTACCACTTGCTACTATGGGCCTGTTTCATTGCGTAACCCCTGTGTATGCATAGTCAGTGTTGCATACTTTTGTACAGTATAAATTACAAGTATAAATTCATTCTCCGCTTTACATGATGGTGAACACAGTTAAGGTTTCACGGTTATGTGTACAGGTTTAAATTGCAAACAATCCTAGTATCATAATGATCCGCTTTTGAGTTTACATCCATTAATTGGTATGATTAATGTTAATGCCCTCTGCTATGATTTTTTATGTGGGCTGAAAAACTATTTGTTTGGAATTGTTGCATTGGTCCTGGTGAATATATTTCGTGATAAAAACAAATTACCTAATTTCTGCAAGTCTGTATATGTATACTGGTATATTTAACACACATTCCAGAGCATTAAATAAGCAAAAAATCCTTTGGTGTTATTTACATAGCTAAAAATGTGTCTATTAAAAAGCATTAGTTGCTGAAAAGTTTTTTTTTTTTTTTTTTTTTTTTAATATTGTTCTGTATCACAAAAAAAATAGCCTAATGTATTTGCATAGTAACAGTGGAAGATCAGTCATACATTTGTACTGAACAAAGTTGTAGGATAAGAAATAAATATGGTAATTAGGTATGGATAGTGTCCTGTTAGATTATGAGAAAATTTATGAGATATTAAATGTACTGCCCTAAGGAAAGGATAAGAGATGAGTGTGAACAGAAATGAGTGGGAAGGAAGGGGGAGTGACGTTCAGAAGAACTCAGGTGGGTCAGTGGAAAAAAAGTTTCATTCTAAAGCTTTAATCAATCAGACATTGTGTACTCTCCATTACAACATAGAACTTAAGATTTTGATTTTTGATATCAAGATAATTGAAATACAAATAAAGCATTCTGGATCAATGGTAAACTTTGTGAAAATCTGAGAAGTTAATATATTAAAAAAAAAAAAAAACTCCATTGTATTTTTGTATTAGTAAATGTTTTTTATCCAGGCTTATAACAAATTCTTATTGATAAAACCTGTTCCAGAATTAAACTACGAGTTGTCTTCATTTGTGTACAGTAAAATATTTAACAAAATATATTGTTAATGTTTGTCTTATTATTTCAGAAGTAAAAAAAACTAAAAATTTATATAAGTTTCTTAGTGTGTAAAATCCTCAGCGCAGGTTTTTCAAGAAAACAGCACTCAGTATTGAAGGTGTGTGTAACAGTGCCTGCTTGTTAGTTTGGCAACACTTTCAACACCACCTACTGGCGTGAATAAGGGGTGAATGTATCAGCACAAGGGAAGGTAGGATGGTGCACAGCGACTAAGCAGATGTAGTGAGATAGTGTAGTGCACACAGCAGCTTTTTGTGTATCATCCATGAAACATTAATTACTCATACTCTTTTGTGATGCAATTTAGCACGTGAGACTAGCAAACATCATCACTTAAGATAGCTTTGTATTAAGATATGTAAAAAACTTGTCCTTTCATGGATATATAATGTTTACTTTACTAACTGTTTAATAAACAAATCCCATGTGTGAAAATGGCTGGATGAAAATTTTACTTAAATTTAGTGTTAATGACAGATTGTTGTTTCGTGGATAATATACGTAGTTTGCTTGGATGAAAATCCAAATGTGGTGTTGGCGTACATGGTAGTGCATGGCTTACTTACATAGAACAGCACCTACTCCTCATATCATGTGGTCACGTGTGTGTGTTGTATTACCTTTGTGTAAGGAAAAGCGGCTGGTGGAGGGGGGAATTGTTTACCAAGGCTGAGTGACAGAACAAATTGTGAATACACCTGTTATTGGTTGAGATACTGGTTTCGTGGCAAGTGGTACAATAAGCAATTTCTTTTGCTGTTGTTGTTGGATTATGACTGATTTCAAGCAACTTTTGACACATACCTACTATAACTCGACCAAGTTAACAAGTAATCTTGTGAGAGGAAGGCGTAGCACTTCCAGTCTTTGAGCGACTTATGGCAGGAAAGACTGGTACACACAGTTAAAATTATTGTGGGCCATCAGCAAAACATTTGAGGATGTAAAAATGGTAGCTTGATTAACTTCACGGCATACCATTTTTCAATAAGTGTAGGTACCCACCACCACCGTTACATTTGTTATTGAGGTGAATAAGAATGTCATATTAAAATAACCATCTTAAATTTTATTGTGAATGGAGGTAAATTTGTTGGAGTCGTAGGAAAACATCTGAAAGATGTTGAGGAATTAATATTGTAGAGAAGAATCTACAATATTGTAGTGTAGAAGAAAACCTGCAAATCATTAGAAAGAAGGGTAGTATGTATTTAAATTAATTTGACATACCTACAAAGTTGTCCTCTGTGAAATGTATTGTGCATCAAAACAATAAACTGCTTTTAACAATAAATGTTTTAGAACCCTTGTTTATTTAATTAATTTATTTATTTTACATTAAATTGGCCAAGTTTTGAGATCCATAAAATGCATAAAAAAAGTGGTGAATAGGTTTGCAGACAAATCTCTAAACTGAGTTAAAATTACTACAGTAAGCTTCCACGTAAGTTAATTTCCTTGCACAGCACCCATAGTAGCATTTTTAAAGCACAAACTATTTTTTTATAAGCATGTAAGTTTTTAACTATGCATCAAACCATGAAAATATCAAGTCATATTTACCTGCTATTGCTTTCTATTTTGTTCTGTGGTACATTCTATTCTTTTAATTATTAGCTTTGATATATTTATTTCCTTTTTGTGGTTTACATGTTGTCACCACTTATTTGCTTGTCTGTGGCTGTTACTTATGTAACATTTACCGGGAGATGAGTAGGAAACTTTCTCTTTTTTGGAAATTGTGATTGTCACCACTAGTTTTGCAGTCTTCGTTGTGTGTGGTCAGAGGTAGATGCCAAGAAATGTTACAAATTTGTTTGAGAAGACATAGTCCAGCTGGCTAGTTATTGAACTTGTGAAATGTATGGGTCTCTAATCAGAGGGTTTTGCTCACACCTTCCTTCCACGAGACTGATGCATTCTCTTTACACACACTTAGGATATCTATGACACTGGTGCTTCTCTGTAATTGGCTCGCTTGGCCTTCCCCAGTTCTACTTTATCTATCTGAGTAAGGTCAAGAAGATCCGTGACTGCATTTTTTCTAGATGTTTTGTTGACTTTGTGTATTTATTGTACCCCTGCCAGTGACAAGTGTAACTTATGGCACTTCTCTATTAACTTACTGTTTTCTTGTTGGTACTTCCAACAGTGTGAAGCAAAGCTGCAATGTGTCAAATATGTCCTGTTCACAAGTGAAGTAATATTTAAGACTTATGAAAACACATTTCACATGGGATCTCACTTAAAAGAGCATATGGCAGATTCATTGTTGACATCAGGTTTGATTGTATGTACAAGTAGGGATATAATTCTGCTCTCTTACTTGGACATGAGTTATATCTTAGCACGTTGCTGTAACCATTTATTGCGTACACATAGAGTATGTTTTGTTTTGTTTAGTGTTTTAGTTTTTCTTTGCATAGTCAGTTTTGGGATGGAAAGTAAGCTTTACTTTATTTAAATAAAAATTGCTTCATTGAATCCCTAAATGTATGTTGAATGAAAATAATTTGTAATGTTTACATTTTCAAATTGTGTTATATCCTCATAGCTTTCTTCTTAGTTTTTTTTTTCTAGGAGACTTCTACATTATGGTCTATTCTACAAATAAGTAAACTGTAACAGGCATGCGTGCCCTTTCATTGTGCATCATAATTTAGTTCCTTGGGTTTTAGCTGCTGTTAACACAGTTCTACTTTCATTTCAAATTTCTGAAATCGGGAATATTTTTGCTACTTTTAAAAAATTTTTTAGAAATACAAAAATAGTTTGTAATGGGGTTTTATATACTGAGAGACATAGCCCATGGCATGTAGTTTCAATGTAAATTATTTCATTACGTTCATTGGAATTCACGGTTTACTTGAAGTAAAAACCGGCAAATTTGACTTTAAAACACCATTATGGGAAAACTGACTGACTTTTATTTTTTTTTGTAAGTAAGAGGGAAATGTACTACCAAGTAACATCTAAAAGAAATCAATATTTCATACAAACATAAAATTATGATTTTCCCATGTTTGAAATCTCTTAAGGGTCATATTTAGTTACTTTCGCAAACAAGGCAACGACTGTGTGTAAAAGCACAGTGAAAACAATTGGCTGCAGTACATACACTGCTCATGTGCATTAGGTTGACCTGCACATGGCCTTAAGAAAAGGTTGCTTGACAACATGGGTATTGTTTGATTGTGTGCTACTATGTACAACCCTAACTCCCACTGCCATTTATCAAAATTGCATACATGAGGCAACCATATAATCACACATGTCATTGTTTATATTCTGCCATTGTGAGTTATAATCCTAATATAGCAGGGTGGCTACAGGCAGGGAAAACAGGGAAATTTAGTGTGTCAGGGAATTCTGTCATTTTGTTCGGAATTTAGTTGAAAACAAAAATTGTCAGCTTGCAAATTTTACACAGTAATTTAATGCAATCATCTAAATAAAAGTTTTAATTTTCCGGCTGATATAAATTGTATATTGTACTGACTCCCTTTGCATTTTATTGTCGTCATTTTAATATTAGGAGTTTACAATGGTTACTTGGGAAAATAAACAAAGTAAAAATTTCAAAGTGATAGTGTAATGAATTATTGTTCTGACACCATTGTGTTCCTGAGGGTGATATACTACGTAGGTATTAATATAAATGGGCGCCACTCAACTATTGCCCCGGCTGAGCCGGCAAGACACGAGATATCTCGGGGCGTATAGGGGCCGTGAAGTACCCCTCAGGATGGTGTCGCTGATACCTACACTCTTCCGCTCCCTGTAGGCCGGGAGCATGCCTCACACGCTGCAATGGAACAAACTAGCTACTCGAAATAACGAGCTACCTCTTAGTTTCACTCTTGACTCGACGTGTTTAGGTTACACTAGATTTTACTCACACTTACAAATTGGCTGTAACTCTTTCCCCCGCGTTCTCCTCTACTTAACTTTAATACAGGAAATTACGTAATTAATCTGGAATTCTCAATAATTGAAGTGACCACTGACCACATGGCCACGCTAACCAAATGCCTCTGCTGGCGGCTAAGTGTTATATTTATGAACGGATCAAAACAAAACACAATGCTGATCACGTTAACTGTGTGTGCGAGGGAGGTAACGATGCAAAAGGTTCCGGATAAAATTACTAACAAACAGAATGAACGATGATCAGTTGAAGACAAAGATGTAGGCAAAAACACAACCGTCTGCTCTGCACGCTAGAGAACAACTGGGGTGTGAGAGGTACGCGCGCTGGCCGCACCTCATGCGTGCTGGAAGCGCTAGCATCGCTCATGGCTACACTCAAAATACATTTACCATACATTATTATTATAATTAATTCCACTCTCATTTCTTTGTCTTTAGATTGCTGTTATTATAATTTACATTAAAATTGTATAGTTATTTCCAGGCTTACTCTCGCTGGTATCGCAGTTTCCCCCCCCCCCCCATCTCATGACACGTGTACACGGTTCAGGCTTTGGTCTCGGGCTTGAGGAGGTACGACGTTATATGCCCCCCTTCCCTCCCAAAGTCCAAACCTGGCCGTGAACCCGTGTACACTGCACTTTAGGGTGTTGGGCAGCACCGGTGATGGCGGGTTGGGGCGCCAATCCAGAGGTTGTATCTGTTGCGGGTGGTTTGCATCGTGGTGTCGCTCTCTCTTGATGGAAGGGGGGTGTCAGCCCCACCCCTCTCCGGTCCCAGCTGTCTTGGTTAAGATATGACAGCGCAGTGTGTGTGGGGAGTCGCGTCATGCAAGGAGAACTCCGGGCCCCATACCCGCCATTCCCCGGGGGATGGCGGTGTGGACGGTGGTTCCTCAAGCTCCATCACGGCAGGGTTTGGGTCCGGCCAACCTTTCCACGGCTCGGGCGAGGGGGGTGTGGCTGCGTATCCCCCATCGCCTTTTTCCGGGCCCTCTGTTGGTTCATTTCTTACGTTTTCCTCGCCGCCCTCCGTCGGTTCATCTCTGACGTCATCCTCTTCCTCTACTGCTCTTATGTGTGCCGTCCGTAAGTCGTCCCTGTGGACCTTCGTAGTTTTTCCCTTTTGGTCCCTCACTATGTAGCACGTGCGGCAAGCTCTCTCTCCGGCACGTGCGGCCAGCTCTCCGGCTGATAGTCACCGATCCTGTCCAGCGCGGTGCCAGTCTTACGCAGAACTGTTGCCCTGCCGCCGACAAGGAGTGGTGCCTCATGTACACCTGGTCGCCTCATTCCAGCTGTCGTGGGGGGCGTGTTGACTGGGGTGTGATCCTGCACGCATACTCTTCTTGGGATCTCCGTGCTTCCTCCACACGCTACGTCTTCCGCTGTGCCTCTCCTTCACTCGTGCGCTCTCTTCCGTCTCCGGTTCGCCTGGTCGGGCCAGCTGTTTACCCATTACCAGTTTTGCCGGCGTCGCGCCCGTCGCCTCATTTGTCTGTCGCCGAAGGCAGAACACGCCTTTCGCGATGAGGGTGTCCCACTGCTGATGGTCTTCTTGTAGGGTCAGGCACAGCTGTTTCTTTAGTTCCTGGTTTCTCCGCTCAAGTGGGTTGACCCGCGGGTGGTACACCGACGTGGTGAGGGGTTGAATCTGCAGGTTCCTGCACTACTGCTTCCATGTCCGCCCCATGAACTGCCTCCAGTTGTCCGTCAGGATAGACCTGGAGTAGCCCCACCTGGCAAAGCACTCCCTCTCCAGGAGCGTACTCACTGTGCTTGCCCTTACGTTGCTGACCGGGAATGCCTCCACCCACTGGATCATCTGGTCAGTAACAACCACCAGGAACTTCTTCCCCCTAGGTGTCCGTGGGTAAGGTTCCATCACGTCTACTGCCACGTCTTGAAACACGTCTAGCGGCTTGTGGGGTCGTTGTTGTTCCACTCTCTCTGTTCTCCAAGCTTTCCGCATCTGGCATTTTTCGCAGGGGCGGACATACGCCCGCACGTCCGTCACTACCCCTGGCCAATGGAAGTGTTCATGCACGTGTCTGCCGGTCTGCACCACTCCGGGGTGGCCCGCCTCCTCGTGGTCGTGTGCGTAGTGTAGTACGCTTGCCCGGACTTCCGGAGGTACATAGGTTCGCCACCCATCCGTGTTTCCCGGCGGTCGGGCCTGTAGGACGTCATCGACTACCCTCGCGTTCGGGTGTGTACCTTCTGCGCATGTTTCTTTAAGGGTGGTGGCCTTGGGTGACGTCATTTGTGCTCTCCGCACCTCCCGCTTCAGTTCCGCCCACGTGCCCCCTGGTGGGGTCGGTCCTTCCCCAATTGCCTGCAGGACCAACGTATCACGGTCCTCTCGCCGCGCCGATTCCTGTCTGTCGGGTGGGCAAAGCGTCTCCCAATCTTCCACCTCCGGTGGCATCGTTTCATCTACCAGGTCACATGCCACATGTTCGACGGTGTAGTCAAATGATTGCAGCATCAGTGCCCACCTAACCAACTTGCCTCGACGGCCCTGCATAGTGTCCAGCCAGGTTAAACACTGATTGTCCGTGCGCAGGGTGAATTGTTGTCCCTCCAGGTATGGTCTGTATTTGCGCAGGGCCCACACTACTGCCAAACACTTCCGCTCGTTACAGTGGTAGCGTTGCTGGGCAGGTGTGAATTTCACGCTCCCGTAGTCAATGATTAGTCTCTCCCCTTCCTCCATCAGCTGATACAACATTGCCCCAGATCCTGTCAAACTCGCGTCTGTCTGGATGTACAGGCGGCGATCGGCATCTATGCGTGACAACACGTGTCACCAAGCAAACCTATGTTTCAGTTCTTCAAATGCTCGCGCGCATTCCTCAGTTCACCGTAATTTCTGGTGCTGGGACAACATCTCCGTCAGGCAACACATTTCTGCGAAGTGGGGTTCATACTTCCGCATCCAGTTCGCCAGCCCAATGTACTTCTGTAACTGCTTCCGCGTGCGTGGGGGCTCCCAATTTACTAACTTGGCCAGGTGTTGTGGGTGTGCTTAGTTGCTCTCCTTATGTACTATGTGACCCAGGAACTCTACACTATGTGACACTTTGCCGGGGATACCACGAGTTCTAGGACGCGACCCACGTGTTGTATGTGCTCGTCCCACGAGTCCGATCAGATGATTATGTTGTCAAGGCACGCGGTTACAAAGTCCCCAATCAGTCCCTCGAGCACTCGTACAATCATGTCCGGAAACGTCGCGGGGGCACATTTCAGCCAGAACGGCATTGCCCTGAATTGAAAACGACCACCATCCGGCGTCGTAAATGCGGTCTTCTCTCTGTCCCTAGTGTGTATCGGCACCTGCCAATACCCTGACTTAAGGTCTAGAGTGGAAAACACTTTCCCTTTCCTTAGCCCCGCCAGAGCGTCGTCCACACTGATCTGCGGGGGTGCGGCTGATTGCGTCACCGTATTCAGCGGGCAGAAGTCTACACAGAATCTGAGGGACCTGTCCTTCTTTGGCACCAAGACTATGCGTGCATTAAAGTTACTTTACGTGGGCTCGATAATCCCTTCAGACAACATCTCCGCTACCTGCTCGCAAATCACCTTCTTCTCCCCAAAACCGTACTGCCTAGGGCCTGTGTACATGGGGGTCTTTCGCTCTATTGGGATATGGTGTTCAGCGGCAACAGTGGCACGCAACATGTCTGAAAAGGCGAACACACCCGCGAACTCTTGCACTACCTCATCCATGCAGGACTGGAACTCGGTCTGGACATCGTGTTCCAAGTCCGCCAAGGTCACTCTCTTATGATAAATTGGTTTGGACTCACCCACTGTGTAGAAGGTCCGGTGGTTTCCACTCCCCAGGTGTAGGCGTCGTTCTGTGACCTCGATCACCGCCTCTTGCTGTTCCTGCCACAGCTGTTCCAGCACCACGTCCTCCAGCAGGTCATCCACGATGATCGCAGTCGTGGTAGTTGACAGGTCCCGCAGCTGTATCTTGACCTCTGCCGTGCCCAAGGTCGCGCACGACGGTCCCTGGGTGGCAAGGTAGAGGGTCTCTGTGTTTGGCCATACCTCCTGCTCCTCCATGAACTCCGGCCTGACGAAGGTGTGGGATACTGCCATGTCAACCAGAGCTGCGACATTGCGATCGTTGACGCGGGCCGAGATGCGTAGCAGGCGGTTCGCTTTGGTCGACATCTGGCCCATGTGTGGGACACTGCGTGATACAGACGAATCTACAGGAAGGTCCTCACGCTGGGAACGTCCCCTCACTCCCCGTTTCCCGGCGGCGGTCCCTGGCCGTTGCGCATTGGGCAGTCTCTGTGCCAGTATCGCACACCCTTCTCACGTGTTTTACACTGGGGAGGTTCGTTTTGGCCCCGCGGAGTTCCGGGATTGGGTGGTGCCTCGATTTGCCTCAGTCTCTGGTTGGTTCCGCTCGTATAGTCGCGCTCCTAGTTGGGTGTTACCGCGCGCACCAGGTGGTTCAGTCTTCTTTCTGCAGCCAGCGCCTTGTCTACGAACTCCGCCACGTCGTCCCTAGGTCGCGGCCTCACGAACAGCTCCAGTGGTGCTAGTAGGAGTCTTGCGATAACGGGCAACGGCTGCTTACTGTCCGCCCCCAGGGTAATGCGCCGGAACAGGTGTATTTTCCGCGCGATGAACTTCTCCGCGGCTTCGCTCTCTTGCTGTTGCCTTCCGCAAAACTCCACCGTGCAGCCCTACCACCTGCTCCCCCGCGAACCAGGCCCAGAGGCCCGTGGCTAGCTCTTCCCATGTCGCGTACTGTCCGCCCCAGACATACCACCACTCGCGGGCTCCCCCTCGTAGCTGTCGACTCACTCTCTCGGGCCATTTTTCCACAGGTACTCCATACCTGTGTAAACGCTCCGCGCAGCAGTCCATGAATCTGTCCGGGTCGTCCAGAATCGTTCCGCTAAACTGCGGTAGTGACATATTTTGTGGGGGGGGGGGCATGAGTCCGTTCTGTTTCCATGTCTACGTCACTTCGCGGTTCCGGCTTCTCTGGCGTCGACGTTCCTGCCGGCCTCGCTGCAGCTGCCCTCTTGACACTGCTCGCACGTGAACACTCGGTCCCCGAAAATGATGTTAGTTCGCCCGCTGTCGCGCAAGTCCTGTGGCGGGCCGTCCCGCATGTCACACATGTAAACACTTCCCCGAATCGTCCCTTGCACTGTTCTGACTCACATCTTACCAGCTCGTTCTGCCCTCGCTCTCTCTCACTCAGTTCCTCTGTTTTCACGCTCTGCCCACGTGTTGCGCACGTGCACTCTACGGTCCCGAACATGGCTTGTACGGCGCCTACGTTCCCCGGCCACGCGCACTGCAAACACTCTTCCCCTGCCCACATTATTTTACTTTCGGGCACGTCCGTACACTTAGCACAGTACCTGATGTTGTTGGATTCGTTTCCTGCCTCCACTTAGTTGGTTCCCATTGTCGTGCGTCCTCCAAGATGGCGGGCGGAAGTGCGCTCACCCATGTGGTTCTGGTCGGCTTGATCTTGATGAAAATTAACTTGCCAAAGCGTTGGGCACCAACTGACACTGTTGTGTTCCTGAGGGCGATAAACTACGTAAGTATTAATGTAAATGGGCGCCACTCAATTATTGCCCCGGCTGAGTTGGGAAGACACGAAATATCTCAGGGCGTATAGGGGCCGTGAAGCACCCCTCAGGACGGTGTCGCTGATACTTACACTTTTCCGTTCCCTGTAGGCCAGGAGCACGCCTCACACGCCGCAATGGAACAAAACTAGCTACTCGAAGTAACGAAATACCTCTTAGTTTCACTCTTTACTCGACCACGTGTTTTAGTCCAGGAATCTTAAGATCATTTGAGGCCTAAACCTCAAAAAAATTTGTCCAAAGCTGAATTTTGGCACACTTGTAGATTTAAATATGCTTAACAACATATCAAAAGTTTACCGCTCAAAACCGTGTGCGTCACATCGAAAACATGCAACAAAGTCATAAGTCACAAGTTTGTGCAGAGTTCTACAAAAATGGTGCTGCCAGGCGTAACTCTTAACGTACAGTTTATACAAACAGATCAAAATAATCTAGAAAGAACCATCTACATATGCATTTAAAGAAACGTCGTGAAATATCATGTTAACCTTATACTGTAAAAGAATAAAATTTAAGAATGTATAATTTTTTACAGTTATGTAAATTAGTTTACTTTTTTTAAGCAAAAGTCAAACCTCTACGAGAAAAACATCCCAGTATGTTTTGTTCCTTGTTTTTTTAGCTTTATATTGGTATATTTTTGAGTGGTCTAACGTATTCCGTTGGAACACGAGAGCTGTCGGAGCGCAGTAGCGTACTTCGCTCGACGCGGCAGCCAGGTGGTTGGGTGACGGCGGCGTAGGGTGACTGGGTTTCCCGGAGTTCCTAACGACTACGGTTACTAGCCTGTCGCATTTGTCACACAGTTTCAACCGCTTAGTATTGCTTCTCGGAGTTTTGTGACAGTTCGCTATAGCTTCGGGCTTCTGTGGGTCACCGAACCCGTAGTTCTCCGCGAATAACTGTTCATTGTCCGTCGGTCATGTAATAGGGAGTGAGTGCATCGCACAATATAACATGAGATACGTATTTTACATCTCGCTCTGTAAAGAACATAGTTAATTCATGAGTGTGCGTGTTTGGACAGACTTTTCATGCAGTGCTGGTGAAAATGCCGCCGAATTCGCCGAGTACAAGCACACAGGTAAAGTATACTGCTGGTAATGATGTTATTGGTCCTAATGATAAATGCATTATTTGTGACGATGTTTTGCTAAACGGTAAACAAATTACGGAGGTGTGCCGTGGTCTTCAAACTGTGATACGTGCAAGTGAGTGTAGAAATGATGGAAAGGCCGAATTTTTCATCGGAAAGAAAAGTG